>JBBMOC010000003.1:13684133-13851082 GCA_037975185.1 Centropyge bicolor | reverse complement strand
TGGATTTCTTCAGCAGCCAGCCAGTTTCTCTGCTGCCAGATTTACTGCTGTCCCCCAGTGGTGAGTTGGTGCAGTCCGTTTGCACCTCTCCAGAAGAGGAGGATGATTCATAACGTGGTGGTTTGAATTTGTGTCTGCGTGTTGGGGTTCGTGAGACGGAGCGACGCAAAAACACACACACACGCACACACACTACAGTATCTGACATACTACGCACAGCTCCAAATTTAAAACACACACACATACACCCACACACAGACTCTTGTGTGGCTTGGTGTTGATTCCCTCGGGATGATTTGTCATGGATTCGCTGTCCCAGAGAATGGGGAGGAGGAATTCAGCTCACGCTTACACAGCATGTCTCACTAGCTCTCCCTCTTCATCACACACACACACACATGCACAAATATTCACACTTGCCCCTGCACCATTTGGGGTGAGGTAGGTCACACACACACACTTGCGGCGCAATCCTCAGTAACTAGAATAATTGTAACTGATAGAGGACTTTAGTGTCCCCCAAAGCCAGCAAAGAGGTGCACTCTAGTGGAAAAGAATTAGAATCAATTATTTCAGAGGGATGGGCAGCAGGAGGGGGGGTCATTCTTATATCTACTTCAATGTGTATAGGCCCACACACACACACATTCACATCGTCATGCTGCACACTGTCAGTGGTAGCATCAGACTTACACTCAAAGATGCTGACATTCCTGATTTTCCTGGTGTTTTAACAAACTCTGATCTCACTCTCTGCCCCCCCCCCAGTTACCTCCATCTTTTACCGTCACAAACCACAGTGCTATTCTCTGTTTTTCTCTTTGCATTCGCGTCCAACAGTGGATTTGCTTGTGTAGGCAAAGTAAATCCATGCAGGGAGTTCAGCTTTGGTAAACATAAGTTTTGGCTTCTGACCAATTGCAACCAGCCTGACTTTTCAGGGAAAGAGATCCAGAGAAGCTGGAATTCAAGAAGATATCCAATTTTCTATCATTCTAAAACACCGGAGTGTAAACTGCTCCAGATGCTGTGTGGGTTTCATTCAGTCACCAGATGTTAATGGTACAGATACTGTAAGTCTGCTAACAGGCAAGCAGCAGGATTTCTGGTCTGACCTTTTATTTATTATAACTCGGCAAGACTTTCATTTTAGAGGAGGGTATATTTTCTTTTTTGTGACAGTTTTGTATCTTGTAAATCTATGAAGAACATTAGTGACATCAAAGATGATTCACTTCCACCAAAGTTCTTTTGCTCAAGCTGCTTTGAGTTTATTAATACATCCAATACTTTGACTGCCCAGTCATACTTATGTGACACTGACTGTTAAATAAAAGCAATAGTGAAGCAATGAGATCCACCAGCAATGCCCAAAGGCTTTTTTTTTTTATAATACTCCCTTCTTGAATGCCTTCTGTAGCTTTGACTTTTGTTATTTCAACTCAAGATATGCAAACAGAAATGTTGAAACTTTGCTGGCTCCAGTCTCAATGTATTTGCCATCTTTGTTTGACATTTATGATAAATAAAGATTTTGGACTTACTTAAACTGAAGACGTCACTCTGGCTTCTGGGAAATTGTGATGAGCATGTTTTATAGACTAAACAATTAATCAAGTCTGTCATGTGATAATAATCAATAGATTAATAGAAAATGGAAATAATTGTTAGTTGCAGCCCTACTCACTCACATATTAACCTCTGCGTCCTTGAAGTCATCTGAAGTCCGAAGTGGTTATCACTCCATCTTCTCTTCTCTTTAAGAAGCCCACAGTAGTGAAGACATCTTTGATCTTGAACACCTAGCTGTGACACCAGACATGTCACCTTTCCATGGAGAAGGGTGAAATTGAAATTGGCATTGCTCTGGAGAGTTACTAAAGGTCAACGCCGAGTCACTTCACTAAATTACTCTCTATCTCTCCCTTGGTCTCTGTCTGTCTGTATGTTGCACACACACCTACTCACACAGTCACACACACACACACTCACACACACACTCTTTCATTCCCTCACTTGAGCGCCATATCTCTGACAGTTCCTCTCTTTCCCTCTCACCTCAGTTCTTATCATGTTTCTTTTTTCATTTAAAAACATATTGGTGTGTTTATAAGTTTACGTGTGTGTGTGACCGTGGGGTATGTACTACATAATAGGAGATGATGATGTTGGCAACAGTGTGGATGGAAAGGATCTTCCAAGAGAAGCACATGTGGTCCAACTGCACTCTTTGAAATGCTCCATTTAATGAGATGAAATCTATACGTAGGAGTATGTAGAGTTTTTAATTAACCAAGTGTTTGTATCTAGATCTTTAAGGGAGGGGCACAAGGGCCACTTTACCAATTGGCTGTGTCTGTGTAGATATGTTATTTTTTGTGATAAATGACATATTTACATTCTAACACAGAGGGGGGAAAAATCCAGAGAAAAGCAGCCATTAAAGGTCACACTGCAGATACGAGGGCGGGAGGGAGGGGGGAAAAAATCCTGTCATCATTCGGTTTGGTTTCAGTCCCACGGCGACCCAGCGTTAAGTAACCCATGGTGACTGGTATGGTAACTAGTGTGTCAGCGAAACAAAGCTAAATGTTTAAGTGTGTGAACGGTCGTCATTAATCACTGAGTCTGGGTCTGAGAGCAGGAGCCTGCAGCGTGATAAATGAACTAACAGCGCCTCTACACATGCCTAACAGGAGAGGGAGAGAGGGTGGAAGGCAGGCGACGAGAAAATACACAAAGGCAGGGCCAGAAACAGCACATAGCAGGCAATAAAGACAGACACGACGCCCCACTGTGCATCGCATACAACCGCTTGTTTATTGCTGCCTTGACATTACTCACCGCAGCCAGCGAGGCCGGTGAGAAGATGCAAGGCAGCAGCGAAGCCGCTCTTGATTCACACCGGGCTGTTGGTTATTTTCTCTCTGAGCCGCCGGGCTGACGTCGGACTGTCAGCAGCTGTTTTAGCGGCGTGTCCAGCACCGTTGGTTTTAATAGACCTTATCAGCAGCCGTTCAGCCGATTCAGCACGTTGAGATCGTCTGCAAGAAAGAGCTGTCTGCGACTGGCTGCTCAGCCCGGTGAATCATTGCCTTCGCCCATTTAGTTTTTGCCTCTTTTTTTTACGTTTTCTCAACAGCAGTGCAAAGCAAAGCAAAACTTTTACAGTGACAGCACCAATTCTTTTTTTTTTTTTACTCTGACATATTCTCGGTTTGTATCCCACTTAGCCTGCAAAGGATTGTCTTACATTTGACTCGTGTTCCGTTAAATGAAGCCAACTTTCTTGTATATTAAACTGTTGTACTCATAAGTCCAGGAGGCAGGGAAAACACTTAATGATGGCTTATTTGAAGATTTAGATCACAGCCGACTTGTTTACAGCTAAAAACCACCTTATGGTACTATCACCAGTCATAAATAATAAAAACATCTGTACCTGTATTCTAGCACAGAATAACATCAAATAGAAACATATCCAACTCTAATGCACTGTTTAAAATACACAAAAACTTGAATGAACTACAACAATGTAAGAACCTATGTTAGACGGACGAGCAGAATGTGCGTGCATGTTGGCGTGATCGTCCACTGCAGCCTTTGCCGTGTGTTTAAGTGCTACTTAGAGGACGTGAGGTGATGTGAGGTGACGCATCAGTCAGTTTTTGTCAGCACTTTTCTGTTCGGCATGTCAGGTCCATAAGGCAACGGATGCTGCTCCGTCTCTCTCTCTCTCTGGCCTGAGCTCAACTTTATGCTTACTGTCAGTGTGCGTATTCGCTTTTGTCTGTCATGTGTGTGTGTGTGTGTGTCTCTCTGTGTATTTATAACACAGCCATTATCCAGGCCGTCCCGAGCGGTTGTGTTAAATCAGTCACCGGTGAGGGTTTCTCCACCTTTTAAGCCAAGGGATGTCTTTAAAGAGAGAGGATTTAGGTAATGGTAGCTTTTACCTCGTCTGCCTGTGATGCTCAGGCTCACTGACAGGTAATCAAAGAGAAGGAGCGCCCCACTCATCCCTGCATCACTCTGTATTTGATACAAGAAGGGCAGACAGGAGGAAGAAGCAGACATAATGAGAGCCGTCTCCTTTTCAGAGGCTTCCAGAAACTGTCCTTTCATCCTCGTCCTCCAGTCGCTGCCACCTCTGTTTGGTCAAGGTGGCAATCATAAAATCAGGGGGATATCATCTCTAAGAGCAACTACGGGAAATGCGGTGAAAATGGAGTAAGTGTCCCGACGTACAGTAATGAGAAAATATGGTGGCAGGATGGAGGAAAGGAGGATAGAGGGAGATAGAGGGAAAGGGGAGAGGGAGCTGGCACTGGAATGACACGCATGAACAGCAAAGCGAGCAGGGGAAAAGGCGGCTTTGCCATTCACTTTGAAGCTTGCTCCACTTCTGTCTGTCTTACGTAACAGAAAAATGAAGAAAAACAAGTGCCAAAAAAAAAAAACTAGGCAGGGCGGAGAGAGAAACAGAGGAGGCAAGACAGAACTTCCAAACTTCAGTTCTCTGATGTTTCCGGCGAGCGAGCAGCTGGATCTGGACAATGGAGTTAGTCACCACGCCACACCGAGCCTTGGTGCTGAGCGAGGGGCGAGAGAGTTAGCGGAAAGAGAGAGGGAGATCAGTCGGCGATGTGAGGAGGGAGACGAAAGGAGGGTTGAGAGGAGGCTGTTGGACAGAAAAAGATAAGGAGACAGAGGAGAGAAACAGAGGAGGAGGGAGGATAAATAGAGAAGAGAGGGATCGCACTGAGCATTTGAACCCCAGAGAGTCATCTACAGTAGCTCTCCATCTTTCTCCGCGTTACATAAGCCGATCTCTCCATCCTCGCCGCCGTGTATTTGGAGACCAGCTGAGGCTCCTTCACACACGTCTCTTCTTCATTAACCAACGAAGACCCCCAGCTAGAGGCCGCGGCTTCCACCCGGCGGGGAGGAGCACTGTTGCACTTTGGCTCACACCTCCATTACAGTCGCCCTATTTCTTTGCTGTACTGTTGCTTTTTTATGACAATCAATCTTCGTGATGTCACCCTCGCCCACGGCACCGAATGTTGCTATGGAGATCCGTAGATCTGCACCGAGCTGCAGCCTTAGGGAGAGCGTATGCGAGCTTACGTCGGCGCATGTGTTTGTGTGTGAGTGCATGTGTGTGTGTGTGTGTGTGTGTGTGCGTGTGTGTCTTTCTGCGTGTGCACACGGTTCATCTTTAATTGCCATCTGCATTCTGCATCCTGAACGCAGTCGGTAATTCGAGAGGCCCAGCGTGGGGTAAATAGCTGAGACTCATTTACAAGTGTGTTAATGGACTTTCTCTATCTTTGTCTCTCTTGTTTCCCTTTCTCTCCCTTCCTCCCTCTCTCTCTCTTCTAGCCCCCTCCTCATAGCAGTCATACATTTTACTGTAAATCAAAACACGCTGCAGAGCAAAGCAACAGCAGCAGCATTCATGTGGCTTGTGCGTAATTTGCATAATTTTATGAATAAACGCAGTGTTTTAAGCAGATAATCATCCTCTGTTTTGTTATTAAACATGGTTGGATTGACTGTGATTGGCTGCTGACTCTGTTTTAAAGAATAAAAGTTAATGGCTGACGCTCGCCTGGGGGGAGAAGCTTACAGGAGAGAATAGCCAGCTGGAATCAGATTTTTATTTTTTGACATAAGTTGTTATTCATACTCATGGTCAGGAAACTGCTAGGGGTGAAAGAGAAATTGTGTTAAATATAAACTAAAAAACAGATCAACCTTTTTTTAACCGTAATTTACCCAGGGAGGGGACGAGAGGAACCTTCATTTCCTTTGGCTATTTTCGCCTCTCCTTGCAATTTCTCCCTTCTCGTCTGTTCTTTCCTCCTCCCCCTTCTTTCCTTCCTCCCTTAACTACTCTCTTCAACCCCTGAAATGTGTTATTAGTATTAAACAATGGAAGAATAGGCATTTTAAATACAAGCTTTACTTTCCTTAATAACTACCCTCCATGGTAATAATTACCCCCTTTGAAACAAAAGAAAAAACTCTTCTTGGGTTACTAGGCAATAAGCGTGCAGCTGGGATTGTGTGTTTTATGTGTGTGTGTGTGTGTGTGTGTGTGTGTGTGTGTGTGTGTGGGTGCACACTTACTGTTGCTGCATATATATATAGTTGAGCACATGTCAGTACAGATTGCAGAGCTTTTCTCTTCATTTTCAGCTTGTTTTTGTTTTAGGGACGGCATACGCTTGTTTTATCAGGGCAAACGGCCCAAAAAGTTTGTTACTGTAATCATCCTCTCCAAACTGGCTGTGAAGCAGTTCTTTCTTGACATGACTGCACTGTTACAAACGGATGACTAAATCCTTATTATAAAGTTCAGTCAAGGCCTCCACAGTCTGATGCCGTAAAATCAAACGAGTGTCCTTGTCTTGACAGACCTGAACCTCCACCAGGACGTAGACTTTGGTAGATATCAGACTACTGAAACTACACATGAGCCTCATCTGAACTTTCATCATGCATTTTTGCACACAACAAAATTTTGTCTCTTATCTATGTAAGAGTAGAGGAGCGTTAGGAAGGGGTTGCTTCATGGCCTGTATGGAGAGGAAAACAATTACGGCAAGGGATGCACAGGATTGACTTTTTATCTCCCGATGCAGAGTCCGATACCTCAGCTCAGGATATCTGCCAGTAACAAGTACTAATCCAATACCAGTGCTCTTTCTTTTCCCAAATTTAAACTAATTGATAGCATTTTTCCGACCGACTGAATGCAGCTTATAGTGCAAAGTTCGGACCGACACGGACACAGTTTGTTCAGTTTTTTTTCTTTTGCATTTTGCCCAGTTGGTAACTGGCAGTAGAGATAGATGCGAAAGACTAAGAGCAGACTAAGAGGGACTTGCAACCAAGATTTCACTCTGGAATCAAACTGAGGGATTTGCAGTTAAGTGTCTTAACCTCTAGGCCACCAGGACACCTCAAAGAATCTGTCTGAAATGTGGACTGGTCACGTGTGACTGATTTAATAATCAATATTCAGTATCAATCAATACTGCCTCAGCAAATTCAGTGACCAATTAACATGTGACACCTGGACAGAAGTCACAATCTATTGCTGAACTCTGCCTTTCCTGTGGGCTAATAACACTGGCCACATGCCACCGGAGCACATTCATCCTGTCATTAATAACCACTTAACTGGCCCGTATTGATATCACTGACTCAGTGTGTCTGTGAGATTAAGAGTATGGATCAGTTCTGAGAAAAGCCAGCTTCCTCACCGCCTCCCCTATGTGCTCTTATCTCAGTTTTATGTTGTGGGCTGCAGACTGTGACAATGGGGGCAAGCTCCCGAACTATCTCTGAACTAAGATCCTTTTCATTGTTATTGTCTCTTTTCTGCTCGATTAGGTAAACCCACAAAATATACCGAAGCAGTCACATTCTCGATGTGTTCCGACTCTAGCAATATCACTCTCCACTGCTTTGAAGTGACTCTCCTCTTTCTTATGCCTTCACTCAATCACATGAGATTCACATAGCAGTGCAAACTTTGCCTTGTGTAATTAATAATATCAAGGACCAGCATCTTCAGTCCTTGTTACTTGTGAATACCATCAAGGAAGAGAAGGATACTATCTTTTAAGACTGGTTTTTGATAAGACAGGACCTGATGACGTATGTATTAGGTCCATCTGTTCAAATGGAACCATTTTCCAAATGAAAATCTGAAACAATATGTCAGACTGTCTGAAAATCAGGCCAAACCTAATGAGCCTCACACTTGCGTCAGACATGCCGATAATGCTACCTGGGAACTATTCTTTCATCTGTCTGCAGCCTTCTCTGAATTCTTCCTCACGTCATGCACGTTTCAGGAGCACAGCAGAGACAAGCTCGTGCTACATGGTGCAATTATACCACCTGAGTCAAACCAATACGGAAAGAGCTCCATTTAGTATCCTGAGTAGACGCTGAACCCAAGAGCTGCATCGTCTTCATCACGGGTATATAAGATATCTCCAAACAGCTTTCACTGTGATAAGCTCTTGCTGTCAGGGAGAGTGTGAAATGGTTGTGTCTGTAAGGGGAGTTTTATGTTGTTGGTTCCTACTTTTAAGTTACATGCTGATCCATCCAATCAGGTAGGTTCCTATAGAAAAATAATAGCTTTGCCATTTATTTAAATAATATATGTTTATGTTTGGTAGCAAAGGCAGAAGAACATGACGACTGTGATTTGTGTCCAATATCCTCCCAATAATCAGCTTTAAACCATGAAGGCAGTATTTCCAGAATTTGAACCCAGTCCTGTTGAACAGAATGTACCCAAATCTTAACCGTGTGGTGGCAGATCAGAAAGCAGAGCAGCTACATGGGTCATTGTGAAAGACATTAATAAATCATCTAATTCAGTGTTTGATTTTTACAAGTTGTCGCCAGTTAAAATGAATTTTCCAGACATTCCTCCAGGTCTGATGGTGATCATGAGACACTGTCACACTCTTCCTCGCCTGTCATCTCTCCTCTCTTATCTCGGGTTGCTGTCGCTGTCTGTGTCAACACTCGGATGAGGTGTTCTTTAAATTCCTGTAAAGCTCTCACCATCTGTCCGGTGCTGCCTGCTGCCATCAGAGCCGACGTGTTGTGAGGACTCAGTCTGTGCCAGTTGTTTGAATTTGACTCCTCGCTTTAATCCTCCACACCATCGTTTGTCAGTCGACAGTGTATGGGCTTTTTAGAGAGGGGGTCATCGTTTTGGGTTTTTTAAAAATGTGCAAAATTTTGCAGAGAAATTGGATTTAAAAATATTATTTGCAATGCTGGCATTCTCTAGTTATTTCTTCTTTTTTTTCTTTTTTGTTTTCACCTTCCTTACAGGTGCTGTGGTGCAGAGTTTAAGCTCATTTTCATTTTTTTTTTCCCATTTTCTCTCCACTGTTTATAACAACTAGAAACTTGTTCAGTGTGACCATGATAAACTGCATGTTTCTTGCAAAACTCACTGAAAACCAAAAATATTGTATGACCCTTGTGTTTGGATAAGAACATTACCATACTAGTATTTCACCTTTGTTATCTCCAACTTCTTCTCTGCTTTAAGTTATGGTACTATTTATGGACCCATAGAAGTATTAAGTATCATGATATAAGAGTGGCCTTTTCCATATGAGATGAGGCCATGCAGACAATAGCACTTGAGGCAGTTGAGCATATTTGATAAAGTTGATGTGTTTCCGTGATTCTCCCAGTTCTTGGGTTGTGTGTGTGTGTGTGGTTGAATGCACTTTTTGTAATTTTGTTGTTAGTATGTTAGCTAAATAAATGTAGTGTAATGTAATAGGCAGTGTTGGGAGTTCAGTTCATCGTTCATAATTCAAAATTGTGAACTAAAGTTCATGCTTCCCCAAAATGAACTATTTCGTTCTTTTTAAGTTCTTTTTTTTTTTTTTTTTTTTTACATTGCCACGAGCTACGAGCTAATTCCCGACTGTATGGGAATTAGTTTCTCAGTAAACGCATCCTCCTTCCTTGCACACATGTGAATTGTGACGAGACTGACGATCGCTGATGACGAAGTTGGTAGAGCGACAGGCAGGACTTGCGGTTGCCAGATCGGGTGGTTATCCGCGACATTTTAATGGTCGTTTACCATGTGTTTTTACTGTTTTAGCTTGGTTTTTCGCCGAGGGCTCTTGAAATTTGGCACGAACGTAATCTGAACGAAATCAGAGTGCCGTTCAAGAAACAGCAGAATGAGTGCGGGACGTTCACGTTCATCCAAAATATGAGTTAGTTCATGAACGAATGTTCTTTGAACGCGTTCGGGTACAACACTGGTAATAGGGTTGGTAGTAGTTTCAGTAGGTTATTTTTTCTGTTATGTTCCACAACCTTAGCTTAACCCTAGCTTTTTTTGCGTCTAATTAAGGAAATAAATAAATTCACATAAATTTGCATATCAAGACAAGAAATATTCTTACATCTACTCCTTTGTTAAACAGAAAAACACAACCGTTTCTCTCTTCCACCAAACTAAGACAAATGTTAGCTGATATGCCTTTCTACTGTTCCCATAATCATCAACTCTGGTTTGGTCGACATAAACCATTGATTCACAAACACTGAGCGAGCTGTGTGAATATTCTGGTACTTCATGCTGCCTCTCTTCCATTACTGGCAGACCATTAAATTTGCAAAGTAAAATGATAAAAATCACTCAAAAAAAATACAACTGGTGATGGACTCAGCCAATCGCCGAAATTCATCCAACCGCCCAACCCCATAATGTAATGTAACAGGGCCTGGCAAGCGTACAACTTCCCTCTACTGACTTCCTACAGCATTATCTCAATTTTACTTTACCCTGTGCTCAGCGGCTTTTCTAATCACATGCACTCCCTTATTAGAGATAACATGACCTTTTGTGTGTTGGCAGTTTCCCGTGTGACCTTTAAGAGTGAGGCAGACTGAGAACAGCTGTGGATCGAGTGGAACATAATGCGGGGCTCCATCACAGAGTTCAGCCGGAGAGAGCCATTACGACTCTTTGTCCTCAACTGGAAAATGAGAAAATTAGTCACCTTTACGTATGTGCAAGTGTAGCCAGGCTTACAACGACTCCTCTGACCTCATCTCTTGTTCTCTTCAGTAGAACAGGGCCTCCATATCACGCCTTGTTTCACAAGTAATCTGTCACTCTCCTCTCTTTCGTGGTGTTCCTCCTCATCACATTCTTTGTCGCCCATTGCTTTTGGACCTCTGCTACTGTTTTCTCCATCCGGCTTCATCAACCTTTTAATGTGTCTCTCCCTCTTTTGTGATTGAGAGTAAATACATTAAGTTTGAGGAGATGAAGTGGTGAACAGGGAGTTATCGTATATGCTTTCATGCACAACCTGTAAGTGTATCAAAGTTCACCTTATCACAGCAGCACAGCAGTGAAATTAACTTGTTTATCTCCATGTTTAATTGAGTTACTTTTCCTTCTGAGTATTAAAAATAAATTGTGCTTTATCCCCTTTATGCAACTTACTCACTGTTGAGGGACTGTATTGAAAGTAATTTAAGAGTAAGCATACTGTATCTCTAATATACTAGGCCGGCCTTTATGGATGCAGTTAATGTTCTGTGGCTGCTTAGAGAGAGAGAGAGGAGAAAAAATTCTGTATTAATAATATATACTATATGATAAAATATATATGGGCATTGCATCAGCACTGTGCAGTCTAATGCTGTGTCTCATTCTATCAGGTTTGCTCTTCTCCTGTGTGTAGCTGTTCAAGCATGCACTCATGTTATTTCCAACAGAACAACAGAATTCCCTTTTGGCTTCAACTCTATTTGTGAAACAAATAACTTTTCCATTACCCAGAATCCCCATGCTCTGCAGGTAGCTTGGCTTTTCACCTCTGTGAATTAACAGCTTGCGCATGCACTGGTGAGCACGCCAGGAAACACACACACACACAAACACACACACACACAGTCCCCATGTCTGATTAGAGAATGATTGTTATTATGTGATGGATTGTCCATTTTGCCTTTTTTTTTTATTCCCACATATCTTTGTCCACATCCCTCAGGTCCTCCTGTGGAGTAGTGAGACACTCCCATGTCACTATATATATATACATTAATTCCTCCAGTGTGTTCCAGGACTGGCCCTGGACTCGACTCTCCCATGGTGTTGTAACACCTCAGTCACCATAGTGGCACCAGGCAAAAGGTGGTGAAGCTAGGATAGCAGACTTTGACAACATTACCTGACAAATTATGATATGACCCAAGATTTATTTTGGCCTGTTCCACTATGAGCACAGCTCTCTGTTGCAGGAATGCCACGAGCAGCTGTTTGGGTTAAGGCCCTTGCTTAAGGGCACCAAGTGTTGGCAATGAGGGAGGGGCAAGCACTGCCATTTAACCTTCCCCGCCCAGATTGATCCTGCCAATCCAATTTATTGGACTGCTCAGTCACTGCAGACGAGGACTCACCTGGATGTCTCACTGTGGCTCTTGCGTTTGCTGGCACCATCTGCTTTTAGCCTGCTCTCATTGTTACCACAGAAGAAGAAGACTTGCTTGCAGAAGTGCAGCTGGAAGTGTGTGACTTGGTTTTTGTGATATTTTCATTAAGAAGTATTCCTATCCTGAACTAATAGGCTGCACCATAATGTTAAAAACAAATTTCACTTGGTTCTTAATTTGTTATCATGTTGGGACAGATGGATCACCATGTTGAAGGTGTAAAGCCATGTGTCACTGGAACTGATCAAAGATTTGACAAGATATTTTTTTGCAAAAACTCCTTTTCCTGGTTTGTAATTTCACATGAATGCACTAAAAAAGCAGACATCCAAGTTGTCCACCAGCACTTAACCACGCAGCATTCATCTGTAAATGAATGCAGACAATCTTCACAAATATTTTCAGACACTTATAATCGCAGGAAGCTTTTCAAGGCAAATGTTAATAGACTAATAAACATGAAGTTGGGAATGTATTTGTAGAGTCCTGATACGTGTTCAAGTCGGGTTGTTTTTTTGTTGTTGTTGAAATTGTTGATATATGTTTATGGATTAGAAAATGCAATGAATTACTCACAAATTGTCACACACATTTGTAAATCTAATTTGTATTTGTTCATCATAAAATATGCATTCGTCACCAGGGGCTAATTTCTCTCCATATTGATACTTCTTTCACCTTGCCTGCTGGTCATGCTTTCTTTTTTACTTATTGCTTTATTTTAGTATCTTATCTTGTTTATCATAGTGGATGCAATCAGCTGTACTTTTTTTCAAACTGCATGTACAGTATATGCATGTTGTATAATGCACGCTCACATGAACACATACACATGTCTACACACATGTAACGTGCAACAAATACACAAATGGAAAAAATATTTCCCAGTTGGGCCTAATATGCTAATATACAATTTTCATTTTGATTGTTGCAGCTTCTCTGGAGTGATGTGGTTGTCTTGGTGGGAATGATAGTGCAGTGCAGTGGAGAAGTACAGAATGGTAATGATATCCTACAGGAGAAGTTCCAGCCGTGCAGCGATAATCATTTCTACAGGATTAAGTCCTGACCCACATCAGCCCGGCATATTAGCATTCTGAGAGAGTGCTGCGGCAAGATTCCACACAGACTAAATGCCTGCAGTTAATAGGATGGGAAAGAGGAAGGAAAATAGGAGTGGAAGACAGTGACTGGAGAAGCAGAGAAAGACGGAATAATGTAGGCGGAAAAAAAGTCAACCTTTAGTTTGTGTCAGGACTTGCGTGTTTGTTGTATGTGTGCTTTTTAAGAAGAGCCTTCCTGCCAGTCTCTGTTTGGAGCCGCACACCGTCGACTCATTTGCATCTTAACTCCTGCGTCGAACGAGAGAGGGACCTGTGAAATTTCCTGCACCACAGCGACATTGGATGACTGATATGAAACTTCAAGGAACCTAATTTAAATTTCCTTGATTTTTTTTTTTTTTTTTTTTATGCTTAAAGCCATTGGCCAACCCAGTCTCACATCAAAATGTGTAATGGCTACGTTGTTCCACAGAGCAAAACGAGTTAGTTTCACTACAACGACTCTTAAATTGTTTCTGTCTGTGAAAACAAAATATATGATGGACATTCCTTTTGTAGGTGCTTTATAGCCTGTGATTGTAAAATGGAAAGTTGCTCATTTAAATGCATACTTCCAAGAAAATGTGGCTGAAGACATAACAGACTAGAAACCTTTTTATATTGTCAAAGCAGATAATTGTTAACAGTGACATATGATTAGCTGTAAATATACATTAATATGAAAATAGCAACAATCATATCAAATACAATATAATAAATAGCAATTCACACTCAATTCAACTTATGAATATACAAACAGAAAAGATGTAGGCTATGGGAGGAATGAGTCCAGTATAAAATAACATGACCAGCTGTAATACTTTTACAGATGACTTCACACAGAAACATTTACAGCAGAGCTTAATTCACTTAGTGTCTGACAACAGCGAACATATTTGGCAGCTAATACTGCACACTGACTTTTCTCCCCACGTACATAGACGAAGCGGTTTCTGAGGATCGGGGAGATGGATGAACTCAGGATACATCTTATTCATTTTTTCAAAGAAAGCCTCTCTCAGATCCTCATATTTCTCAGAGTATAGTAAGAAGCGAGAGTCTGTCTCAGCCACTCTTTTATGACAAAGTGAACACAGCCTGGCCTCCCTGAGGAGCCTGTTCTGCCTGTGATGGCCTGTTTCTGTGGCCAGGCTGTGTCCACTCAGTCTGTACATCGTCAAATTCAAGAGTCAGGATCACGAGATAGGACGTTTTTATGAGCTTTGATAACTCAGTTTTGAATTTGAATTTTGCCCTTCATGCATTATTGGATGTCTGTCTATGAACTCTAAGTATGTTATGCAGGACTTCCAGCAGATGTTGTTCCCATTTTCAGGGGGTCTTGATTGGTTAGTGGACCCCACACTTCACTACCATATAATATCGTCACACCTATTATTTTATCTAGGACTTTGAGCCAGGTCCTAATTGGTAGTTAATGGCTAAAATCCCTGCTTGCCCGTGTAATCGTGTATGCTCAATTTCTATATGTCCTAGTGTGAATTTGTTTTCCACTGAGTTGGATTATTTTTGAAAGATCAGTATGAAATATCAATGATGAGCATGTTTGACTGAAATGGTGGCGGATGCCTGGTCTGACCGCCTGGTTTTCCCACAGGAAAACATTTAACCTCTGCGTCCTGCAGCGTCACACCAGGGGCTGTGGATTTATTCCAGTTGTTCTGCAAATGCAATTATTTGTATGTTGAATTTGTATTTGTATGTTGAGTTTTGCTCATATTACAGCTCATAGTACTGTGTGAAGTAACGGGTCCTTTTGTTTTCAGCTTTAATCTGTTATTCAAATACATTGTTTTAATCAAACAATAAATTTGTATCCAGATGCCACTTTCGAATAATCAATAAAAAGTCCTATATTTGTTTAATATAAAATCATCTTTCTAAAAATATAGAAGAAACAAAACCAATATTGAACCACATCATCCAATAAAACAAGGTGTTTTTGTGTTGGCGAACATTGAGGACGTCATTAAAAGGAAACCTTCACATGGAAACTGACAGAAAGGAAAATACTTGCGGGTGGCAGGACCTCGTTTTTCAAATGGGAGTGATTGCTCGCTGTATCTTGAGAAGCTGAGGCACTTGACCAACTGTCGGGATTTGGTGACCTGGGTATGAGGATGGCTTTGGAGGGTGGCGGCAGTTTGTCTATAAATCTAAAGAAGAAGAAGAAATATGTTATCACTGACCATCATGTGACGTTGATACAGGCCCATGCAAAATAATAGGCTATATTGCACATTTTGATGTGTGACTGGGCTGCATTGGTATTTAAGTGGGCTTGTCACCAGCTTCAAGAGTATTTTAGCAAGAGCTAGATCGATCAAAGAATCACAAGGTTTTATGTTCTCCACATCATACCAGAGTTGTGCCTCAAGCCGTTTTTATCTAACCAAGATCCTTGTTCACGGCACTTTTCACCTGTTTCTACTTTCAGTGATGGTAAACACTTTGATCCTTTGAAGTAGTCGCAGGTTTCTAGGACTAGAACGCCTCCAGTTGTCATTTGCGTGATAGAAGATTTGATGGCGCCACATCTTGTAGTAATTACAAAGTTTAGCAAACAGCTTTTCAGTGGGCCTCCACCTTGAATCTCTCACTCAGATTTACATTTGTGGTGGGTGTGAGCTTGAAGCAGATGGTTTGTTAGAAATAATGAAGACGCTGAACCACTGGCCCACTCAAAGCTATTAAGGGAAAATTATATTTTTTCACCCAGGGTTTAATGGTTCCAGCCGTCATCTCTGTTCGTTATGAGAACTATAACTAGCTGCTTTCAGACAAGGGACTTTTCTGCAATCTCCTAGAATCTTGGTCGGGGTTTGTCAATTAAACAATAGCTGTACCCATGTGACGCTGTACCTCCTGAGGACACTAGAAACTGTTGAGCAATTTGAGACATTAACAGCACTCTTTGATAGAATTCGCATCTCATGGATACATCTAATTTGCTATGAAGATCTCAAGTCATTGCTGAGCTATAGAGACTCATAAGACGAAAAGGTCAGGGATCATTGGTCTTTCTGTGAACTGTGTGAATGGGAACTCTTGTTTGAGACTCTCCTCCCAACCTGAGTTAAATGTGGGCTGAACACTCCCCTCCCACAGTGCCCTCTTATATCCTCACATATATGGGGGATGTTTAAGGTGGGTCATTCGTCAACCCTCCCAACTGGCCAACCCTGGCCAAAGGGTCTGGGCATGGCCAGGAGTAGGAACAACCATGTGTAAATCCTCTTGATGAGGAGAGGGAGAGGAAAAAGAAGTGAAGACAAAGGAGGACAACCTTTGTGTGTGTTGCCTCTGACGCTCTGACCCCCCTACCTCATCCTTCACCATATCTTGTCTCCTTTTCATTTTCCTTTACTTCATTGTTTTCTTCATCTCATCCAGCCAGGTTTCCCGTTGTCCTTAGTCCTAGTCATTGTCTGTGTTTTGTGTTGTGTTGTTTTCACATAAGGAAATTAGTTTAATCATACAGACGTATTAACGGCATTGAACTGACTCCCTGAGGAGGAAGAAACAGATAGACATAAAGCGTAGACATGTGGGCAAGCGAGAGAGTTTAAATGAAAATTTAACTACTCTACATCCTCAAATAGTAACCAGGGTCTTTATTTACCTCAACTGGAGAAGGCAGAAGGCCCTATTTTAAAGCAGGCCTTTATTTCTAAGTCCTTCTGTCTGATAAGTATAATTGGTCATTGTTGTAGTTCAAGGTCTTGTTTTGATCTGCTCCTGTTTTCTGTGACAAAGGTACTGCATTGCACTGTTAATACAAACTCAATACAGTATTCATTTCAAATTAAAATCCTTCTAGGGAACAGAAACCTTTCACTACCCGATGGTTGAAAAATATACATGGAAATATATATTATTCTTAGTTGGCATGCACACAATAGGACAGTCACTGGTCGTTTATTCACCCTTGTTTCTTCCCTGGTCTTTATGTGTTTGTGTTGACCAAACCTCAGGCCATTATTTGAGACTCAACTTGGGGCAGGGAAAAACAGGTTTCAACCCAAAAGTATGACAAGCGTATGATGGGGAGTGGCAGGAACTGAAAAGACAGGAGACTTAGTACACGGTCGGCCAAAGAAAGCAGACAAAGAATATTGAAACTGGCTGGCATTGTTGCAGCGGTGAAGTCTTTTGCTAATGGTGACAGCCAAAGATTAAGCTCTGACAGCTGTTTCATACAGTAAGAATGGGCCGTGGGTTAATCGTGCATTCTGCAGACCCTCGTCACGCTCACCTCTCCTGCACCCTGCTCATGAACTGCAGGTTGGCCACCTCTAATCTAATCTGTTTCCTCTCCGGCTCTGCCTTCATTTTTCATTCATCTTCTTCTATTTGGTTTCCACACCACTGTAAACAAAACTGTGTGTGCTCATGAATACTGTAGGTGCTGTCGGCCATCCATCAAGTCGAAGTAGATCTGCATTGCAGTGGCCAAGTGTCAAACTTTCATTGTTACTCAGTCAGTCAGTTCCTCTCGAAAAACAACAGACTAAACTCAGATTTTCCTTTTACATGGTCCCAAATCATATAGTTCTTTTCAGCAAACTCCCAGGGAAATTATTAGGAAATTACAGATCCATAAAAGAAAGTGTTACCCAAAAGCCCTCTGAAATCAGCAGGTGAAGAAGCTGTTTAATAATTCTTGTTTGGTCTGGGTAAAGCAGGATTGTCTGCAGCGAAGTCTTTGCTTTAACATCATTTTTATATCTGTTAAGGAGACTCAATATATACGAACAAATTACTCTCTCTAGGTAATTGTATGCAGAAGAATGTAATTTCAGTGTTGTACAGTACAGAAAGTTTTCTTCATTGAAAGAAGTATATCTAATAGATTTTTACTAGATACTTTTTCATAACGTTAGATGATACTGCAGTGCAGCTTTAGTGTCTGCTTGATCCAGCCACCTCCAGATATCGCACATTATGTGAGGTTTCAACAGGTTTCAGTTTCTTGTAATTTGAGTGTCCCGTGTGATGGGAGCTTCTTGTCTGTGGACAGCCAGTAGTGTTAGGGTGTTTGGACAAATTTGGGTGACTTGCTGGCAGACCGTGGAGGCTTTGGGCTCCATGTTAAAAAAACAAATGACCATGTTTTACCTGTCTTTTATTCGGTTGGTATTCGTGTTTTTCTATGATTTCTTGTTTCGGATATCTAAGTTTGAAGAGTGATAACACTCTTATCCTCATTGTAAAGCACTTCAGCAAAGTTACAGGAATCAGACAGGCTGGTCTGGCCCCATTAGTCAAGGGACAAGCCCTGCGGAACGTCCATGCCATCCTTCTTGATCTTGCTCACCCACTACACTCAGAAGTTCCAGACTCTGCCCTCAGGTACCCATTTTAAGAAACAGAGGACTAAAACATACAGACACAAGCACTCATTTGTCCCAGCAGCTATTAGCTTGTTAAATCGAGGCACTTCGACTTTGCTGTTGTAAAGCTTTACTTTAATGCTTTTTACTTAACCCGAGACTGCAGCCCACTGTGATATGTGTGCGACTACAGTCTTTTATAACTTTAATATTGTCCTTTGTGCCGTTTGTTGCTGTGTTGTTCTTGACCTGAGAAACAGCTGCCCTCTGGGATCATACAGTGATCAAAAGTGATGGTTCTGCCTCAGCGATGATATTATCTCCAGCACAGTGGGAGTTAAATGTACTCACATATAAAGGATCTCTTTATCCAACATTATCATTTTTGGGTTAGTTCAGTTGCAATTCTTTAATATTTTGGAGATTCAGCAACAATATAGACCTATTCTGTTTCCAACTGTGTATAAAATCCTTTGTGTTTCTTGGTCCAGCCTCAGTTTTTATGTCGGCCTGCTTTAGTAGCCAGTCGCTGATCACTTAGTCTGTATTTATGTAAAATATATCACTGCACAGGGATTTTAATTTGAATGAAATATGAGGCTAGTTGTCTTTCTCCTCCCAAACCACTCTGGTCATTCTTCGAGTCATTGTTCACATCCTACAATTAACAACTTAAATTATGTGTTGTTCTCTGTTTCTTCTGCTCAGCATGTTTTCAGCGAGCTTTGGCCCAACCATGAACACGCAGGCCGGCTGCTGGGAATCAGGGTGTGCATTTTCTTTATTGTGATCTCAGCTGTTTACCCTCCCGGCTGGACCTTGGTGGAGATCTTCACTTATAATAAAATACATTTAATAGTACTGACACTATTTTCTCTAATCATAGCCAAAGTAACTATAAGGCTGGCTTTATGGAGACTGTAATCGTTTATTGCTGTTTTATGTGTTTACCTTGGAAGAACAAAGGTATGTAGCCTTTGCTTGACAGGGAACTTAACAAGCAGCTTGTAGGCGAGACTTGAAGAAAGTTTCCATCGCATTGATTCATCCCTGCCTGAAGGTCATTTAAAGTTGTCAAATCTGAGACTTTCTATAATCCCAACCTACTGAGGCATGTGCACACACGTGAATGCGCATGCACACAGCTACACAAGTACACACCCACACGTTCAAAATGGCACTTCATCTTCTTTTATGACTCCAAAGATATTATGTGTGAGTCAGCAACACTCACACCACACAGATTTTTTTTTTACGTGGAGAGGATCAACCGGCCTGACTTGGAGGCAGATTTGTTAAAGAGACAATTGTTCAAATGTGACCTGAGCGTATATTGTATATGCACACACACAAACGCACACACGTGATTGCTGGCTGTGTATATTTCTGAGTGTATTCTCTGGGCCACTTGGCTCTGAAATGAATCACTACACTGCCTCACTGGTAATACCTGTCTCTTTATGGAATCAATTAGAGTCCACCATAAGGCACAGCTTCTGTTGTCACACAGAGAATAATCACTCACACTGAGCCCAACGGACCATGGATAAATCTACACCACTGTATAGTTTAGTGATGGAATGGTCTTGGTTCATCATTTAAAGATTACGCATTAAGTGACTGGATGTGTGTGTGTGTGTGGTTGCAGCATTGTGCATTTATGTTCTCTGAATATGCACGTAGAGATCACAGTTGCAAGATTTTAATATTAAAATAGAATAGATTCACTTTGAGATAGTTGGTAAACTAAACCCTTTGAATATGATCTGCTGACACAATTTCAAACATTCACAGGCATCATACACTACTTACCAAACTTGCTCTCCAATATTCTTGGATGATAAAGGTTCATGAATCTACTTAGAAACCATATAAAACAGCTTCACATTAAAATGTAGACATATTATTGAGTATCTGTATTCAGATTGTTATCTTGTTTCCAGTACAAGCTCAATATGCTAGTGACTTATAGAAGTGCAGATTCACCAGAATCTAAGCTAAACAATCCATTTGTGTAGACATATTTGTTAATTTAAAAAACACAAAAAACAATTGGCCTACAATACATATATCACCACTGATAGGAAAACTGATGTCATTTCCAAGTAGTCATAGTAGCCAAATATAAAAGTAAATATCAATTAATAAATGTCATGCCTAGATGTATATTGAACCTGTCAATAGTGAATAAAAAGTCAATAAAAAATAATTAAACTAGTTTTCAAATGGTTCAAATCAGAATCAGATTTATTACCATGCAGGTTTTCACATACAAGGAATTTGGAATATTAGTAGATAAAAATAAAGTTAATAAGAGAGGATGGAAATACAAAAAGGCTTAAATTAAAGGCAAGTACTACTTAAATCAAGAAACAGAACTACAACATAGAAAAGCTGAAAATAAAAGGAATTTTTAATAGAGTTTGTCTTCAAATGATGCTATGTGTAACACCCAAGTCATTAATATACAATATATTAATTACTCTCAAGGTGCCAAACCATTAAACACTGAAGCAATACAAATGAATATAATTCACAAGAGTTTCAGACTGACAGAAAGAGACTGCTTTATAAACCAGAGATGTCTGCCACTGTCGACGACATACCCTGACATGACGTCAAGCCGCCTTACACAAAAACAAATGTTTGTGTGTGCTACTGTGTATTTTACACAGTGTCAAATACACACTGTTGCAAGAATGTGCATAAACAGTGTGGACACACTCAGTATACTGCTTAGTTGGCTTAGCCAGCTTAATTTACAGTCAGACACATTGTCTTATTTGCATCTGTGTGTGCACTCATACATGCACACAGCGATAATTGAAAGTCCTGTTCTCTCGGCTCGTGGATAAAGGCAAAGTGAACTTTTCTGTTACTATAGGAACCAGATCCCATTTATTTACGATACTAGGGGACAAAAGTGAAAAAGTCAAAATTGGATATTATGTATTGCAATCTGAGGTCTTCAAAATAGGATCCTGGCAACGACACAGTTTGGCTCATCAAGTGGATGCTCCATTTGATTTATGGCAGAGAAGATGTGATATCATTACAGTAACAGGGCAGCAACACTTCTGGTTATGGTCAAAGTGACACGAACTGAGGAAAAATGAGTGATGAGTCATCATTTTAAGGACTAATGCAGTGCAGTTTATTTAATCTCTGTCGGAGACAAGGAGGCACTGATTGATGCTGAACTCTCCCGCTGGCATGATGGAGCATATACATTCTGTAGGTAGACACACACATGCAAATACACACACAAATCAAACACAGCCTGCCTCTCACAGGAAATCATTGCAGTAATTAACGTCCTAGCGCGCTCCCTCGTCGCCGCTCTGATTGGCTGAAAGTCATCCTAAGAAGCAGCTCTGCACGGCTCCCACAGGTATTTTGCCAGAGTGAAATTATCCCAGCGCTCGGCAAGTACCAGGGGACGTCATCAGCCAGTGTTAGTGTGTAAACATGTCTGTTTTCCCCAGTGAACCTGTCCCAGTGTCTCCAGCCCATTAGGCACATGTCATTTGTCAGCCTTGATTTAGATTTATCAACACACTGGCCTCCTGTGACTGGAGCTCAATCTGCACTCCCGCTCAAAATCCTGAATTTACCGGACCTGCTCTTGGTAGATTTGGAGCGGAGGGAGGGGGGGGGGGGGGGGGGGTGATGGAAGGGAACAAGCAGAAATTGAAACAAGGCAGAGAAAAAGATGGAAAAGAGGGAGGGTAACAGACAAGTGTGAGACAAACAGAGAAAAAAAGAAAGATGGGGAGGAGAGGTAGCGAAGCCTCGGTTGAAAGTAGCCGATTTGTTGCATTGAGGGTTTGAGGGTCAGGTTCCAAAACCAGAGGGTGAGAGCGAGGACAGGGTGCTGGAGGTGCGATAAGAGGCGGAGGTGTGGGAGGCGAAGAAAGGTGGGCACCCCTTTGTGTTGCAGATAGGAGGAGGGCTGTGTGGATGGATGGTGTGTGTGTGTGTCTGTGTGTGTGTGTGTGTGAGGCAGGTGAAGAGAAAAAAAAGTAGGACAGATTGAGGGGGGGGTGTTGGGAAGATAAGCTTTGGTTGGAGGAAATAGCTCGATGAACACCCACAAAAAGGTTCACCGCAAAGTGGAGGGGCGACGTATCTTGAGGATAAAAAAAAAAAAAAAGATACAGTGGGTCTCTGTCATCAGGAAGTGAAGATCTTTTTGCATGGAGAAAGGAGATGAAAGAGAAATAGTAAATTAATTCTTTAGATCTGCTATTCTCTAGACAGTGTGTGAGCGTAAAGCCAGGGGTGTGTGTAAATCTCCAGAGGGGTCCACAAAAAAAAACAATTTGTGCATAAAATTATTACATTTAGGTGTGAATGGTGTGTTCAAGCCTTGTCGCTTTTAAACTGCAAATTAGAGTAATGTATCTCCGTGTTTTTAAATTAGGCATGAATGCGTCCAAATTGGCTTGAAAGCACCGTATTTCTGTCTAAAACATCTTTCTATTGTTACAAATGATGAGGTTTGCCATCAGAAGCGATCTTCAGCTGTGACGAGGTTAATATGTGTGGTTATTAATCTATCAGTTATTAGCATGTACACAAGGTTGAAACCACATTAACAAGCAGCACATGCTTTAGTGAAGTGGCTCCTCGTTGACTGAACATGCGTGAATGTTCTTTGATGTTGCTCCAGTGGCCGAGTTACATACATCCGCACCTGAACTTCCCACTGCAGTCTCCATCCTCTGCTTCCCTCTATAAGCACCATACTATAATGTAAACTGCTGAAGGACTTGGAACCAAAACAGGAAGCTAAATAATAAAGGGCGAAGCCAGAAGTTGGCCTTTGAAGTTTTTCTCTGTGAAAACGATAATGGTAAACATATACTTATATTAAATATTTACTGTAGATAAATACATAATAGCAGCAGTTATTCCAACAATAAATAAAGAGTAACCTCGAATGCTGCTGTATAGAGTTATTCCCGATGCCTCTGGAAGTTGCAGCGTTCATTTTCTGCATCTATAAGTGAGACAGTCGAGCATTAAACTCGCCAAGATGAATCATCAGCACAGAAGATGAGCAAATGTGCAAGAAAATGTCTGCTTCTTTGATAAAACAGCAAAGGTACCAGCCTGTCTGCACAAGAATGTCAGGAGAGAACTAATGTAAATATAATCACAATAAGAAACATCCAGTTATGGAGTTTAAAATTCTGGTATGCACGGTGATGACGAGAGCAAGCTAAAGGTTATATCTTTTTAGAAAACACACGGTAAATATGCCACAGTGTGTTTTGATTGAGCTTCCTCTGACTGACCTCTTTTCCATGTGATGATGAGCCTGATAAAGGACACAAGCTGAAATGTGTTGGTCTGACAATAAAGCTGCTCTGCCTGCAGTCCTACAATTGTTTTGAGTCACCTGCCACAATATATTTTCTCAGATACGAAGTTGAGCTATTTAAAACTAGCAGCTTTATAATAAACCTGTAGAATTTTCACTTTATCATGTGTTTGTCTGAGAAACATTGAGGATACCGTTTAAAGTAAAATTTTAAATTCACTTCATGACTCTATTAATGAACAAATTATTCTCAGAGAGCACAGAGAACAGCTAGTCTAAACCGACTGTAGAAAAACTGATTCAACATCTCAAATTACAACAAAAGAGCTACATTAAATGATGTATCTACAGATGAAAGCCCAACAAACAATATAAAAATGTGCTTGGTCACAGATGTGACAACAGGGTCAATTATGTATTAATGTAGTTAAACTGCGTGTCAGGAGCTGCAGCTACAACAGCAAAATGTTCCACTCAAAAATAACTGCTGGTGACAGAATATGAACCCTGTGGACCTCAGAGGGCACTCATTGTCCCCAGCAGTAAATCCAAACATGGTGAAGCAGTTTCATTCTGAGCTGAATCACTGAACTTAGGCATTTTAGACACTGATACTAAAACCACCATTTTTTAAAAATTCATGTCATTTATTCTGATATTTTAGTTTCAAAGTCTTATGGAATGCGCTATTTATTTGCCTTATTGTGATGCATTTTACATCCTGTTGCCCACAGCAGGTGTTGTTTAGGTGCCGCTCCTGTCTCATTAACACCTCAGCAGTGGTTACTAAGAAGAAGGGACTCGTCATTCACTCGGCCTGACCAGATTTTCTATCCAATTTGGCATCTCTCCCACTTATTCATCCGTCACGAGCCTGCACCGCCAAACCCCAAACTATGTCACCTATAGTCTAGCAGATGCTTTCTCTCTTACGTCTACCTGGTATTATTAATAAACTGAAACTTTTTCTTGGACTGTTAATGTTAAATCGTATTGGTGTTCTATTATCGTTTCACAGTAATTTATTACATTTGCCCATCAGTATTTTTCATTGCTTTTATTGTCTTGTCAGTGTTCTGTGATCATTGCATTCTTTCTTTAGGCCTCTTAAAATACCATTCACAAATCCCAACCTGCTCTCCTCACAGACGACACTGTTCCTGATTTCAGCTTTTAAATATGGTGCGATGAGGGAACAGAGGTTCTGTCTGATGATAGAAGTAAGATGACACAAGTGTGTGAATGGGGTGCGATTAAGTCTGCTGTGATATGTGGGTTAATAGTGGCTGGTCTGGGTTGGTATGACCTGATCTTGTTAAGCGAGCCCTGGTTTTGATTGAGTTAGTCTGGCCTCAGTTGGTATTCTGGTCAGTGGGTCAGCGCCTGCAGTCGGGCCTCTCTTGGGTCGTTCGTTAAAGTGATGTTCCTCGTCAAGTGTTCAAATCACACCATTTAATTGGCCTCCAGCCCCCTGGACAGAAGCCAATTACAGCTCCCTCTCTCTTAAGCTCCGCATGTCTGCACTTGTCTTTTAGCTGCAGCATTCATTCTTCATTCATTCATTCATTCTTTTCCTCTGCCTTCATTTTTTTCACTTTCATCATCACAGGTATTGACTTACATTTTCATTTGAAAAAATATTTTCTTGGTCAGTGGCAAATGCCTTTCTTGAGGCACTTTAAAGTTTTTTTAAACGGATGGCTTCAGGTGTCATTGAGGGAAAATTAGATTCTCTTTGGTCTCATGTTGACCATAAAAAGAAATTTTACGTGAACCCGCAGCGGTGGGAACCACGGTCCCCAAACCCGCTGGCGTGAAGATGAAAGCAGCATAAAATAGAGAGTGTGGAGCCCGCAGCGATGATAAGACGTGAGCAACAAAGAGAACAAGACATAGTAGTTCTAAATGTCTGAATTACAGTATGGCAGGGTACAGAAGGGTTAGAAAGGCACGGGTTCACAACATGGCTGAGCTGAGTTTTTCTCCATCACTCAGAGCAGGGGTGCTCACACTTTTTCAGCATGCGAGCTACTTATAAAATGACCAAGTCAAAATGATCTACCCACTGCAAAATGCTACATATATATATATAGAGGCAGAAGTACAGTTTATGGTTCTAAATATAGTTCATGTATTAAAATGTGTTAAGAAAATTCATAATTCAATAATATAGTAAAGAGTAGTTTAATAATTCATAATTTCATTTATAACTTTATATAATGGTTAAAAAGGTTAAAAGTCTATTGGAATTCATGTTTTTATGTGATTTTGTATATGTTGTTAAAAGATGTACTTCCCCTTTAAGAGCACATAGAGCTGCTAGATTTCCTTGTTTACATTCAGTCATCAGTCAGTGCTTTAGAGCTGGAGAGCAAGCTGTTTTCTTACCTCTCTTCTATTAGCAATTAGTTGAAACAAGTCAGAAATGTCAGAAAAATTCAGTTGTCATCTGACTGGCTTCCCTGTATATCAATCAAGTGATGGGATGGATGATAGGCTGACGTCTATTTTTTTAATGTCATGCGATCTACCAATACTACCTTTGCGATCGACTGGTAGATCGCGATCAACGTATTGAGCACCCCTGACTCAGAGCCATGGGATCCGGACAGTGCTGAGGTCAGAGGAAGAGGTGGCTGGCACGTGTCAGTTGATCCCTCTGTCAGTGTGAAATTGCTAGAAAGACGGAGCGTTTATTTAGTTGGTCATCACATCACGACATAATCCCATACGGTGCCTCTTGCGGTAGACCGGGCCTCTGTCTTCCGCTGCCTCGGACAGAGCGCCTATTATGTCATCAAAAAGGGACGATTAGCAGACGAAAGGGGAGATGAAAGCGAGGGCACCGACTACCTGTTCGCAAAGGCCGTAATTTTTACCGGTAATTAAAGGCTGACATTTCCCTGATGGATCATCAGGGGCCACGGAACAAACGGGGGAGAAGGAGCGACAGAGAGGAAAAGAAGCTGGATTCTCCTCTGTTAAAAGCTCTCAGGCTTGTAATGGTAATTAAGGGCTTGTCTCTGGAGAGGAGACGGTATTAGAACAGCAGAGAGGCTGAGGTTGTAGAGGGGGGTGGGCCCCAGCTCTTTCATGTTCTCATTGCCCTTACTCATTCCTCCACTTATTCTGCCCAAATCCTCCAATCTGCTCATTCACTGTACTTCTCACCCCTGCAATCCCCCCGCCAGCTCACGTCGACCTGCACTTCTCCTCCGCAATGCAGAGCAAAAAAGTAATCAGTTCAGCCTCTCGTCATTGTTCCACATCAGCTCCCAGCTGAACAAAAAAAAGCTTTACATACAGTGGGGCTGATTTCCAGGTATGACTGTTCTTGAATGTTTTAAAAGCAGCTTGGTTGAAACAAGTTTCTGGCTGTGCGCAGCCCCGCTTTTTGTTTTGGCCCTCCTCCAATCAGAGCTGCCTTTGATTACCGATTTGCCCGTCGGCGCAAATCCACAGAGGTCCTAATGTGGTACAGTACCTGTATTCTCCGTCCTGACGGAGCCCGTCGAGCTGCTCCTATCCAGCACCGTAGGCGTCGTCATGGTAACCTGCAGGCGGCTAAATAAAATGAATGTTGACAGACAGATTTGGACTTCCCTGAGCTCAACAGCCCACTCCTGATACAGCCAGATAACAGTAAACACACCTGCCCGGCTGCAGTCCTCTGTAGATGCCCCCTCTTACAGTGAGAGATGAGTCCGGATGAAGATCAGATATTTTTAGCGACAGGGATTGGATCGAGAATTTCAAGGAATCTACAGGGGATGTTGTCGATGCTGCCGTCTTTTCTCAATGCTCAATTTTTTATCATCACTTTCTACCTCCCCCAACTCACTCTCTTGCCCTTGACTAGAGTTATGTAGTGTATATCTTGCAAAAGTGTGCCACTCTGTGATGGCGGGGTGAATCCGAGGCTGCATGTAGTTTACATAAAAGAGCATGCAGAAAATGTATGTAGTGTCACAGGCAACATGCATTAGAGAATTTCTTCGCTGCCACTTTCCATAGTGATCCATCCATTTTTAACCACACAGATGGATGCACCTCCCTTTGCTACATTAAGCAAACACACACACACACATGCACCCGGAACTGTGATTTACTGAAAGCAATCTCAGACATACCACAGAGCACCACTCTATCTAAAGCTAGTTTGAAATATATCGTTATTTTGTTGTTCAAAGCCATATGTGTCTATTCATTGCTTGTCTTGTTCGCTCTCTTATCCTTCCTGTGTGCAGAAAAAGGATTACACAGAACCATGTGCAGCATTTTTTATGCTTGTTTCACACCTTGTGGGGGAAGAATCATGACTGACAGGACTTCAGATTCTCCTGCAGCGATATCCACAGGAAATCTTCACAAACATGATCTTCCTCTCTCTGTCTCTCTCTCCGTCTCTCTCTCTCTCTCTGTCTGTCTCTCTCTCCGTCTCTCTCTCTGTGTGTGTGTCTCTCTCTCTCTCTGTCTCTCTTGCTCTCTGTCTGTCTCCCTCTTTTGCTCTCTCTCTCTGTCTCTATGTCTCTCTCTCTCTCTCTGTCTCTCTCTCTCTCTGTGTCTCTCTCCCTACTTGTCTGTCTCTCCTTCTGTCTCTCTCTCTGTCTCTGTCTCTCTCTTTCTCTCTCGTTCTGTGTCTCTCTGTCTCTCTCTGTCTTGCTCTCTGTCTCTCTGTCTCTCTCTCTCTCTCTCTCTCTCTCTCTCTCTCACACACACACACACACGCACACACACACACTCACACACACACATATACTGTACAAATGCACACACAAGCACTTTCTGCTTGGCCATTTTAATGAATGCTTAAAATGCCCAAACTCTTAAATTGAAGTCTCTGTCGAAAGCAGGGTTATAGAATAATGCTGTTTTGTGTGAAAGCCTTGCGCATTAACACCACTTTTGGTGATTTTTCACTTCAGATGAAGGCTTATATTGCCTTATATTGAATGAGAAAGCCCTCTCATTCTAAGGTTTATAGCCCGCCTTAAAATTTCATTTGATAAACCCAAGCTAAAAACAACGTCTCTTTAACTCTGCAGCTCTTAACTCGTCACATGTTGACATTTAAAGAATATGAGCTTTTCTCCTGATATACAGTCAATACATCACTAATTTACTCCTGGCATGATCTTATAGGTTTGGTTGCACCCTCTTTGTTTCCCCACCAAGCATTAAGTAGTAGCATCAAGTGAATGTCAAGGACAGAAAATTACATGTTGAGGTTTATTCTCTTCTTGTTTTAATACAATGGCTCAGTTACAACTAGCACAAAGTGGTCGTGACACAGAAGATGAAAAGGCTGTTCTTCCTGTCGGAGAGTATGAATGTTATCCAGACACACAGCAACAGAAATGCACTTAAATTTTTGTATATGTTTATTGTGAGCACCCATTTCACTTCAAGTAATTGGGTATGTTTGTATTGTGAAGCACAACAAAATGCATTTCCATTTCCATCCACCTGCTTTTATGCACTTTTTCAAGCTGTGCATTTGTGCAACAGTAATTTGAGTGGAGACACTGAAATTCAACAGTTTCATAGTTTTTGGATTTAGATTCATCTTTATTGTCTTGGCCATTTAAGTGGAACATCGTCGACATAGCAGCACACATGTGCAGTCACATCTGGATCTATAAATACCTGAACATACACGCCAGAATATTGTACATTCCCCCCATTAAGAGCCATAACCCACCACTCAAACACACACACACATGCTTCTTCTCTTTCTGTTCAGTAGTTTGATTGATAGTTGAACTGAGGAAAATTTATACCTGTACAAACTTGGAGTTTGGTGACCTGGACCTTCTGCTTGAAGGCGTCAGCTCATACTCTCTGTGAAGGATGCAGTTTGGGTCACGGGTGATTTTATGGCCCCGCTTCCTCCTTGTCTCCTCAAATATCTCCTGGAGAGAAGATGGGGGGGCAGTGTGGTGATGATGTTTCCAGCCTTTGTGATCAGATTTTGGAGTTGTGATCTAAGTTTAACGGACAGGTTACCAAACCACGCTGTGATGTCATAACGGATAATAGATTCAGTGGCTGCCCTATAAAACAATAACATAAAGCTTTTATCAAAAAGCAGATGCTGACTAACTTTTGAACAAACATACCCTGCTTGATGAGCCCATTGTATTTGAATGAATGCCCAAGTAATTGTTACCTGCTCAGCTCTCTCCCCATTGATTAAACTAGGCTGTGATCACCAAAAGATTTGGGATTAAACAGCATTTCTTTAATGTATTTTAAGTAATTTCATTTTAATTTTAATTAATTTACACCAGATTTGCCCCTCACACCACTGCACAATCTCTTCTATGTCCGACTTTAACTTATACATAACAATGTCTGAGTCTGTTGTCAGTAAACACTGTACTAGAGAACTCGATAATGTAGTTAGTTAGTTAGTTAGTGCACTGGTTTCTACAGTCATTTGTATATAACATGACTAGGGTGTTGAGTTGTGTTGACTTTTACCTGCTGTCGTCTTCCTATATGAAATGCATGGTACCATCTGATTATATAGGGATTCGCCTCCATCTGTTTCAGCTTGTTTAACAGGGTCTGAGGGAGTACAGCATTAAATGCTGAGTGAAAGTCCATAAACATTAGTCTAGCATAAGCTGTAGGATTTTCAAGGTGCTTTAGAATAAAGTGTGTTTACCATCTCTGTAAGCACAGTGGTTGGGGTCTAAAAGATGTACTTCGCTTCATAGCTTTCATACTATAAACATCATAACTATTGATGCCAGTGCTGCCGGTCTATAATCTTTATTTTGCTTTGGGGTTTTTGGAACAGGAGTAATGACGTATGAAACAACGTACCAATCGAGATCCAGGTTGGGGTCAACCTTTCTAGTGTGTAACTTCTTAAAAACCACAGCACAATCAATCCCAGTTCTTTCCTGTGTCGGATCACTTGTCACTGTATTAGACAGGTTTCTACATTCATTAATACAGTCACTGTGTCATGGTTTTGGTGTTTTTACGAGTTTCTTTTCAGTAAATTTTGAGTTTTATACTCCAGTGTTTTTGGTTTAGGGTTGTTTAGTTTTTGTTCAGGCTTTGCTTCAGTTGCTGGAGGTGTGGTCCTCAGGTGCTGGGGCTGTCTATCTCACAGCTGCATCTCATCTCACCTCGTCACTGGCAGCTTTAAAAGGCTTCTGATTTCTCCTGCAAGCTGCCAGATCATCCCTGTCTTTCCCCTTGTTTTCCACTGTTCCCCTCTCCATGTCCATTGTTTTCCAGCGCTTTGTGTTTCTTGGGTTTTGTCTTCTAGTGTTCCCTTTTCTCCAGTGTCTCTCCTGTTTTGTCCCCATCTCCACATGCCTGTCTCCAACCACTCGGTCTTCAACCACTGAGGCTTCTCTGCTCCACCTGGACTTCTTGTGTTTAGTCACCTTTTAGTTTTTCCTTTTGTTTGATAAATCCCTTTTACCCAGTCACCCTTGTCTGTGTCTCGCTCCTGGGTCCAATTAAGAACTAACTGAAATCGTCACACACTGCCTCAAAAATCAAAATTTCAATTGTTGATTTAATTTCTTTTTCAGTTCATTGAGTAGACGCACATTCCTCTGTCAACATTCAGGTCTATTGAGTTCTTAGTTGTGAACTATGCTGCTCTCGTGCTTCCTTTAGTTTCCCTTTCCTCTCTCGTATGGAAGTCTTTGTTGTTTGGGTTTGCTATAGCATTTGTCCAGCATCTTATTTTTCCATGTACTATTATTGACATATTGCTAGAACCCTGGAAGCCAAGTTCATTGTTTATTTGCTTTTAGACAAAACTCAATATTTGAAGTTTCTGATGGTTGCTTCTTCTGAATGCTTGACCTTGACTGTACAGATTGATGCGCAGTATGTTGGGAGTTTTGCCACTGAAAAGCTGTTTTCACATTCGTCTGTTGCACTGTGAGTTTGAGACATGCACATATGGGCAAGATTTTTTGACATCACGACCAGCGTGGAAGCCAATCACCGTGGCTTGAAAATCAAATTACACAAGCACAAGTGAAAGCTTGACATCTCCAGTGTGGTGTAAACTCAGGATGAACTTTAGTAAAGTTAGAGTCAGCTTGAGTCCAGGACATTTGAAACTAAACATATTTGCATAGTTTAGCAATTTTAGAGAGGGCAAGTTCATATGTGTCATCATCTGCGTCATCTCACCATGTCCCCCCCCTCCACACACTCACACACTTTTTTTTAAATGTCATTGCGGCTCTGTAGTGTCCAATATTCTAACATTATGTCCACTTGATCAGTCTATGGTGGGACTGAAGAGGAGAATAAGTAGATGCTCATTAAAACTTTGATAAATACATTTCTGTCCCTAATTATTAATTAGCATGTAAATAATTAAGCATGCGTACATGAAGGTAAGAGTATTATGTTACTATAACCACAGCATTCAATGGGAAGTTATGATCATAATGTGCTCTTCATTTTAAATAATAGATAATAAAATTAGCTTAAACTGAACACACAGAAGCTAACACATTCTTTTTGATAAAACTATTGACTTCTATATTTATATATAAATATATATATATGTTGTTATTGATGTTGCAAATGGAACATTATCTGACGATGGTGCTATAAATAATTTGCATTACATATTCATCAAAGTATAGCTTGTAATTAAATATCGCAGCATGTGATGTTAAGTCGGAGTTAAGCTGAGAGTGAGATGTACATTTACTACTTTTCTGGCAGAATGATTCAATTTAAATAGAAGGAATGTGATAAAGGCATGTAGAATATGGCATTCAGATCCTTTCTTCTGGGAAAGACCCCCCCAAAGCATTTATGATATGTGAGATGAAAATTTTCAAAAAAGAGTGACATTTTAATGAAAACTGACTCGACGCTTCGTGCAACCCATTTTGATCAAAATACCAACAACTTGCTTGGTTTCTAAGGACGTCCCAGCTCACATTGCCTCTCCTCCCACCTGCACAGGGCCAAGAAAATCAAACAAATGAGCAAAGTGCACTTGAGGGTAAGGAAAACACCAACATGCCGTATCGCTGCTTGTGCCAGACTTCGCCCTGCCTTGAAAATAGAGCACAAAGAGAACGTTGGGTTGTGCTGAAGATCAGAGTGTGTTATGAAACATCAAACACACTGTGACTATGACTTATTCAAAAAGCACTCCAGATTGTTTCTTATTCTACAAATAACGCGCGGTTGTGGCTGTCACACGCAGAGAAACACACAAACCGACTCTGCTCCGAGCAGTGGCATGTGACAGACAAGGGGCCTATTCAGTGGATTCTAGAAAGAGAAAGAGATGAGAAAGAAAAGACAGAAATGACATTGACGTGCATGTGTGTGTGTGTGTTTGTTTATAATCATGTTTGTATGCGCATGGTTTTATTGTTTCGTTTTTTTTCGGCCTGTCTGTTCATTCATCTGCCCCTCTGTCTGCGTATCTGTCAATCTCGCCGAGTCCGTTGTGCATCTGTGCTGAATTTGGACAGCATCTGCAGAGTGTTTTCTGTGCAAGGTTTGTTTTCCTCTCCTCTGGCTTAGAAAGTATTCCTCTGTCTGAATCTGAGTGCCAGCTCTGCCAAGCCAAATTATCCCAAATACTGTGAAATCAGCTAAACATGCACCAAGGGTTGATGCAAATCTAATTCATGCCCCTGAGTGGCACACGTCATTTTATGGTCTCTCCAAATCTGATCGCCATTCTTGCTCTCACTCGTTCATTCATTTATTCAGTCACTCATCTGACCATTAGTTAGAGCCAAAGACCGACCCCGCTTCGGGATTTGCTTCAGTTCCTCTTTATTTTGGTGCTGAATGTATTTCTCTAAGGGCTTCTTTTATGTTTCTTTTTAAAGGCGTTAGGTGGTTTTCTGTTTATATCCTTACTGGCACGAAGGCACTTATTGTTAATGCATTCAATAGACCCATTCATTCAGTTATTGTAAGTCACTTTAGATGTAATCGTCTGCCAAATGAATGTAATGTTATATAATGTTCAGCACTTCAAAGAGAAATTTAATTGCAGTCTGAAAAGTAGTGTTTCACTGCCCTCTGTGGTTGAACCACACCTGGCAGTGATGTCACAGTGTTCTCAGTGTCATTAGTACACTGTGACATCACTGCAGCAAGGTGAGCCTTTAACCCTTTATCGGGCAAGTGACTATTTTTGGTCATTTACCAAAGTGAAAAATTTTGAAAAATGTTACAACAGAAATAAAGTTTTGTTACGTTCTCCAATGACAATCTATAAGGTTGAATTTTTGAATTTCAAAGTATTTCAATGAGTGCCTGTTATGGCCGCCACCGTATTCCAGCTTTACCCTCACCCTTATGTGTGTGTGTGAGTGCGTGCGTACGTGATTGACTGCGAGAGGTGTGCCGGGCGACCGACCAATCAGGGGGACCGATGGGAGGATCTTAGTTTTGTTAATAAATAACTTAAACACCCTTTACATCTGGGTATTTTATGTTGCACCCTTTCCCCTAACGAGCTGGGCATAACAGTGCCTTATAAAGGGTTAAACTTTGCACCTGCTGCTAGTTGCTCTTTAAAGGAATAGTTTGACACTTTGGGAAATACATTTGCTGTTTGGTGAGAAGATGGACACCATTCTCCTGTCTGTACGATAAATATGAAGCTACAGCCCACAGATGGTTCAAAGGTGACGCAATCTGCACCTGTTGATAATTAACACATTTTATTTCTTGTTTGTTTAGCTTCATATTTACCGTACAGACGTGAGAGTTGTATCTCATCCAACTCTCTGCAAGAAAATCAGTGAAACATTTCGCAAAATATGTAATGACTGATTTATTTTTCCTGTTCCTGAGACACAGAGTGCTTCTGTGTGACTCTGTTGTGTTGTTAAATGCTTACAAAATAATCATTTGTTGAGATAATGAGTGAATACAGTGATACGTAACCATTATTATATTTCAACCATATTTCAACCATAGAATATGGAAACTCCAGCTTTTCAGACAGACCAATGACTGAAAGCTCCCGCCAGAAAATGGTGTGTACAGATTACAATGTGGAAGGGACTTGACTCTGCAAACGTCACCTTTCAAATGATACCACCAAGTATTCATCTTAAGCTGGAGATGGAGTCGTCATCGGTCTGTGTGGAAGTCTGTAAGGCTCCAGGAGACGCTGGGCAGAAATAAAAGAATGGGTGGATCTTAAATCTCATTTCCATCAGGCGCTGTGACCAACTCTCAGCCGGAGGGAGTATGTCAATCACTCAGATTACATGGATTTGTTCCACACCCACACATGCGTGAAGGCAGAAACAACACACAAAGATGTGCACATATAAAGAAACACACACTCATGAAAACACTTAATCATGCTCTTGTGCTGTACAAGGCACACATTCAGTCAGCGGGGGATATTTTTCACACCAGATCTTGCCAAGTCTTGTAATGGCACATTTATTTGTGAACTTCAAAAAATGACACAGTTGAATTTTTGAGTTTTTACCAAGAGACTGGTCACATATTAATCCATGAGGAGAGGGACACGGAGGTACCTGTCTGGTATAAATGTAAACCAGCGCTGCTGCTCATGAAAATAAAGCATCATGGTGATAATATCACGAGAAAAATACTAATTAAAACTCAGCTTTGATTATGATGTTTTTAATATTTCATTGCCAAAGATGTGCTATAAAACAATATAATTTTTTGAAAATATATCAGAAAAGAAAAAATATGAGACTATTTTGATAATCAAACAACTTTTCAAGCAAAAAAGCCAAACATCATCTTGTTCCAACATCTAAAATGTGAGGATTTGATCTTTTTCTTTGTCTTATATGATAGTAGACTGAATATCTTTGGAAAAAAGAAACTATTTTAAGACATCATGCTGGGCTTGAGGAAATTTTATTGCCCATTTTACACAACATTTTCAGACCAAGCGATTAATTGATTGATCTCGAAAATAAAACACAGATTAATAGCTAATGAGAATCATTGTAAGTTGCAGCCCTAAGGCATTCTCCAGCGTTATCACATTGTGCATCTTCTCTTTCTAACAAAAACATATTATCAGTGTTGAGTTCTCTGAATGTTTAACAGCTTCAAAATTAGATAATTAAATACTCTATTTAGCCTGGTAAAGTGGAGTCAGTGTGTGTGAGCATTTGCGTCTATGGCACATTGAATAACGTCACAGTGACAGTTTGTTACCAAACCGGGCAACATTTTGATGTTATGTTGTACTTATCTGAAGTTTGATGCCGACTGTGGAAATAACTAGTTAGGAACTTGTGAAAGCCCCAACTCAGGTCATGAGTATGCTTGTGTGTGTAAAGGAGACAGAGACAGGAAATAACTGTTTATAAGGAAATAAAAGCCCGAGCAGCTTGCAATATCTCCATTTTTAGTGTAGCTGGGAAATGAAATATTAATATTACAATTTTGAAATCTGTAACTGTGGACACAGGTGTCAATGTCAGTACAAGTTGTCCTAAAACTTGGAAGCTGTTAACAGAGCTCACTCTAATGCCATGTCTACTTCTGCTGGAACATTACAGATCTTTGAGTTTATTCTTCATTTATCATGCTGTACTCTAATAATGTTCTCTGAAGCCTGAGGTCATAATTTAACCCTCTTTGCTTTTCCTCACCCTTTGTGATGCTTTTACCTGAAACTCACTATATTCCTCTTTGAAAATGGGCCTGCAAGTTTTAATTACCCAGGTATTAGATGTATATGTGTTTCCTCTGCTATGACGCCCAAGGTGGTCGTGGTTGGACTCCATCATTAGGACTGATTACTGTCTGCCCAGTCTGAGTTCTGTCTGTGCAAGTTAACACATCACCTATTTAAAAACAATAACTCTTGGTAATAATTCACCCTCGAGATCAGTTCAAGTCAACATAGACACCGTTCTTGTGAATTACCAAGGGTTACAAACTGCTCTGAGAATAATAATAGATCATAATAATAATGACACTGCTGTGGGGGTTTGACAGCAGGAGAGAACAGAGGGATTTAAAAAGCTGCTCCTCCTCCTCTGTAACTTGATAGTGTGCGAATCATTCACCTCATTGTTTCAGTCCTGGTTAACAGTCTTCCTACCATCTGCTCCAACTTCAACCGGCTTGACATCATAGTAAGTTTGCTGGCTCAGAGGCTAATGACAGAGTCATGCCAGCCTTACATAAACCCGCCCTCTCTCTATGCCTGGCTAATATTTGTGTGTGTTTTCCAACAGCCTTGCAAACACAATTGCTCAATCGCCCATCAACCTGCCAATTGATGGCAGCTGTAGCCACATGCTGTATATGTACCATCAGGAGAGAATATGTGTTATTTCAAATGGCTTAGGTGTTGTTCCAGCTGCACGCTGTAATGTCCCGGAATAAACGAAGGGCTCTGGAGGGAGGTGAAGGTGTCTTTATCGTAGGCAGAGGACATGATGTGACCATGTATGTGTTAACAGAGCTGCATATGGTGTTGCAGTCAGTCTCGCTGCCAATTTATCCCCCTGGCCAACCATGATACAGCGATGAAGACAAGGGTTTTGGGTTTTTTTTACCACAGATCTCCATTATAAAGACTCATCTGTAAAACTGCTCCTGCCTGTTAAACCATCTTGATTTGCACACTTTAATTTAATACAATAGCTACAATCACATATGTGCATGCATTCACATGTACACCATCACAAACACATGACCCCCAAGGGTAAAAGCTGTGGCCACCAAAGGGTGGACAAATTTTTGAAGAACCGGCCAACAGAGCGAGCCGGAGAGCTGCTGGTCACAAGTGAAAATAAAAATAATTTTGACACTGAAAGCTTGTTTTTTAGCTTGAAAATAGGAATTGGAAAACCAATCTCAAATCAGTTCCCCATTATTCATCCTCTCTTCCCAAGAGTATACTTTCAATCTTTTAGTCAACACAGACAAGAAATCCTGTAAGGACATTTGAAAGACTACAAATTATGACAACTGGACAAACTCCATCTGCTGGTGAAGATTGTGTGATTGGACAGAAAGCTTCAAAACAGCTACTAATGGACGTTGTGGAGTTGTTTTGCCAAATAGAAAATTATAATCCTTCATACCTGGAGTATACATGAGGAGCAGGCGGGGCAAGAGAATTAGTCACTTATTCATGTGGTTAATCTGAAATAGGGAGAAAAAAAAAAACATTAGTGTGTAAATGTTTGGCAAGTAACTGTCATGAGAATGAATGACCACCATCGAGCAAAGCAGTGTCCAGCTGTCATCCTGAATCATGATAGTGTGGAAGAGGTAACAAAGGTGGGTGGCTGTGAGAGTGTTTGAGGGAGTTTCGGGGAGCGCTGCACTTGGATTAGAATACAACAGCATGAGGTCTTCAACAATTTCCTGTGATTCCCGGGGAGCTCAGTGGAGGCTTCCTCTCCAGGCAGCGGCTGCCGGCAGCATGACATTCCTAGTTTGTAATTGATCTGTGGGATAAACTAAGAGCATGGGGGAGATTTATAAACAGAGGAAAAGGGAAGTGCTGCATCTGCCTCAGATACACACTTGTGTAATTTGCACAGTGTGGTTACTTTGCACATTTGCTCTACAAATGATTAAGTGTGGCTATACAGTAAAGTACTGATGCGCCATAATCTGTGTGTGTGTTCATGTGTGCGTGTGTGCATGTGTGTGCAATCACACACACAGGAGGTTCCTATTTTGTAGGTACAGCGTGTAGCCTTTGTAGAGCCTGGCTGTGCACAAATACCAAGCTGAGAGTGGCTGTTGAACTTTGGAAATGTCAGCCACTGCTCCTCACAGACAAGCGCTATCAGTTCATTCCTGGGTGTCCTCCCATCCTCCTTCCCTGCATGCCTTAAAACTTTCCTTGTGCTGTGAGTGACCTACTGAAATCTTTTGAAGCTGTGTCTGGGTTGCGGGCAGGAGGCGCACAGAGGATACATGCCCTTAGTTCAAACACAAACAGACTTTCAAAAATAACCTTCCCAGTTTTGCTGTGAAGGCATGTGTGCCACCGGTCACGTCTAGGACATCGGAGAGGAAGGTGCAGAGTCGTGGGTGGTGTGCAATAGGGTCAAAGATCATCGCAAATGAGAATGGAAACCCTGTAAAATGTAATACAATCCACCAGGACACTTTTACAATGACCGTATTTTGTTATAGGTAGGTCATGCTTTCGCTTTGGTTTCATTGTCAGCAGGGTTACATAGAAACTACCGGCACGATTTCATCACACTTGGCGGAAGAAAGTAGCACAGGCCAAGAAAGAACCCATTCAATTTTGGGGTGGAATTATTTAAATTAATTTTTCCCTTTTCTTAACATTGTAAGACATTTGGTCTCAGCATAAGACATGTTTAACATCTTAAAACCCAGTTGATGGTTGTAAAGGTCAAAAGCAACCAAACATGAAAACTGCAAAATATAATAACCCCACGTCACAATTTTCTCAAACTGGGGTGTGGATATAGAATTAATACACAGATATCATGCAACTAATTATATATAGAATAGTCTGCTATAAACTGCACCAGAGATGTTCAGGAAAGATGTTCAAACTTTATGAGAACAAGCACTAACTGTTTTTCATAACAAGCTGCCATGTTCATGATGATTGATAAAGTAATGATGTGGCTTCTGGTTTTCACAGATGTATATTTAGTAAATGAAATATGTCCAATTTAGAAACACATAACTGCACACAGCTGTGTTTTGACATAATTGCATCCGTCTATAGTGGCTGTGTGTGTAGCTTTGCAGCCTTGGCCCTTTGTGAATGTCCTTCTAGTTTTGACTGTATCAGAGAGGATTTGACTCAAACACAGTTATTTTTGAGGCTGTAGTTAAGTCCTATAGTTTGTCTTCCACCGCCTGCACCAGCCTGTGTGGAGCTGTCCGTGGTGCTGTCACATGCTAAGCAGGATTAATGAATACATGCCCCATACCAGTTCAGTTTACCTTGCACTCCCGCTCATAAATCCTGCTGTGAAAACAGGGGAAAGCATCTCCTTCACCCCCATCCCCTTCGTGCGTTTCTCCCAGTGCTTCCCCAAATCACATGCCTCGCAGCCAGACGCAGCATTGGCTCTCCCCAGAGGAGCCTTCCCTCTGCCGTACAGTGTACAGTAATGTGCTGCATGACGAGCCTTCCTCGTGTGTGTGTGTGTGTTGTTCGACTGTTGCTGCGTGGTTCACTGAGAGGCAGCAGCATGTGATTGCTGCACCCCGGGCCTTCTGAGAATGCCACTTCAGAGGAATGCAAAATAAACATGTGCATAGTATATGCCAACCATGTTCTCGCTTTATGTTCACTGGCCTAATACATGCACAGTTCATGGACACTGAAGGTCTTGCATGAGTGGTGAAGCAGCTCACACTTACTGCAACAAATGATGTTTACATTTTTCTTCTTTTATCCCTCACTCAGCTGTGATTTTCACTCTATCTCTCAAACCATACAATGATAGTTCGTGTATTATTGAAATGGATTCGCTGTAATGAGAAACCTCTTTTTTTAATTAATACGTGAAGCATCACTTTTTTTTCTCCCCCCTCGATGCTTGCCCTCTCTGAGAGATAATCCATCGGTTCAAAGAACAAAGACCCCGTCGGCTCCGCGGTGACAATTACTTCTTCTTCCACATATCAACTCTCAGCAAACTGCAGTTGTTGACTCCTGACCCTCCGTCATACCCAGCAGCAGCTCTAAATAAAATAATGTCAGTGTCAGCCTCCTCTCACTTCCTTTTTGCTTTCATTTCTCTCATGGACACACGGTCTCCAGGGGGGTTTTAGGAAGCTCATGAGTGCCCTCATGTGTTCATTACTGTTTACTTGCTTGCAGATCAGTGTACTGTATGTGTGTGTGCTGTTCACATTAGCAAATCAAAACGTGAGATTCTCCTCTTGACTGTCTCTTTTAATCACAGCTGTACAGGCCCCAAGGTTTGTTGAGTGTCCGGCTTACATGCTTTCTCATGCAACCACTCTTAACACGAATTTGATGTGCAGGCAAGATCTATGTGTGTATGATGCACATATTACAAAGAATTGCAAATGCAGAATAACATGAAGTCTTTCTGTCACTGGCTTTGAAGGTACAGATATGATATGGTACAATATTTTTTTTGCACATGAAACGTGCACCTTTAACCAGCCAGAACAATCAGGCGTGACAGTATGTCGTCTCTCTGTCTTTGCAGGAAGTGCTTTGAACCTGACTTGCCGGGCGTTTTTCGGCTACAGCGGCGACGCCAGCCCGCTCATCTACTGGATGAAGGGCGAGAAGTTCATAGAGGACTTGGACGAAGAGAGAGTCCAGGAAAGCGACATCAAGTAAGAAACACTGGTGGAGCTAAAGTCGTTTCGTTGGACCTGGCAGTAATGAGGAATTAATAGCATACATAGATAAATTCACTGGAAAATAATAAAGGACGATACCAATGGTTTTGCATGGTTTAGCCCATTAACTCCAAATTGCATACACTAAAGCAACCAATTTCCAGAGATTTATTTGCTGCCTTCTAAGCAGCTGCTGGTTTCTGTTTTTTGTGCTGTGGTAAGAACATCCTGCAGAGACTTGAAGCTCGTTTAAAATCATTATTCATTAATTTTTTTTTCACCTTTGGGTTTTTTGTTTGTTTGTTTAAATTGCATTATTGTCCTGTGGAAATGCACTGGCAAGCAGGTGGAGGCCAGATAACTCATTGCATTGTGCACAGTAACAATAGAATATCATACATCACGCACAAAGCAACATAATTATCTATTAGATATCACAATATCTGTGTGAGTGAGGAGGAACAGGAGTGGTTTCAACAACAGCAGTGATACAGTTGTTGTTATAGCTACGTTAAAAAGTGATCTCATCTTCACAAATGTTGTACCTGCAATATGATAAGTGCAAGCGCTTTTTAACACGCTCACAGAGCAACTTGAATATTGGCATCATTTAAAAGTTTGACAGTCATAATCAGCAAACAGCAAAACAACTCACAATTCTGAACATATGGCTTCATACTGTATCATCACAACTTACTACACTATTGGTGCCAGTGTACTTTATTGTGCCACAGTTTCATATTGAGCGATGAGGGATTTGAGCATCTTCGAACGCTACAACAAAGAGTTTTCAAACCAGTCCTTATGTGTGTGCAGCTGCATTACCAGCCCAGGCAAAACTATGAAAATAAATACAGGAGGTGAATTCTGCATCATGTTTTTCAAACTAAATCCGGCAGCTGATACATTGAGTCATTTAAGTTCTTGGCTTTCATGAACTCATCTTCACTAATCTGTCAAGACTCACTTGATTTTCATTTTCAGTGACACAATGTTGTGTTTAAAAATTAAAACCCATTAATAGTTAATAAAATATGTAATACATGTAACTAAAGCACATTTCCTTTCAATTATTTGGAAAACATCCCATGCTGTGTGACATCCAGTTATAAATTCTCTCACCAGTTGAGAGTCAGAATCAGAATCAGAATCCTTTATTGTCATTGTACAATAATACAACGAAATTATATCAGCCTTGGAAGGTGTTAATCAAATATGAAACTAAACTAAATATAACTCAGGTAAATATAAATAGTCTGAATAAAATAAGAATAAAATAATACTTGCAAATAGCAGGAATGGTCCAACAGGGCTTGGTAATATAATATAGCTGTTGATTGTAGCCAAGTATTGCAGCTTGTTTCTCTTGAAAGGAAAAGGAAGGAAGGAAGTTGTTACATGGGAACCAATTTATCTAACTAATTTGTCTAACTTCTTTTCATGGCAAGCTTTTTTTCTTTAAATTCTGTTTAACAACTGCAGAGAAGGAAGCACATTTGCTGGTTTGTGCTCACCACCATATCATGGAAGAGTCTAAGTCCCTGCTTTCTGTCCACATACATGCACAGTTCTAACATTCTGCCCAGTGTTAAAAATCTCTTTCCATTTCCTTTCAATGTAACGTTGTAAAAATTTCCCGACCAGCCTCACTTCCAGGTCTCTAAGTACATTTAAAACAAGCCCATTTTCATGTCTCTCTCCTCCTGGTGCTGTAACACATTTAAACAAGTCCAATCCCTGGTCCATGTGCATGTTTCCCATTAGGACTGTTTGGAGAGGCTGCAGCTCTGGGGAGACAGCCCTGTCAGATGGTTAACAACCACCATTTTTCACACCGCCGCCACTGTCGCTATCTCCCTCGCTGCACCCACCTATAGCAGCATGCAGATGGGCCACGGGGAGCCGAGGAGGAGGGGTGGGAGGGGAGGAGGTAGAGAGAGAGAGGTGAGAGTAAGAAATATGGTAGAAGTCAGCGAGGAGGAAAGTAAAGAAGACGCATCTGTGACAGCGAGTTTGCTTGCGAGCCGATATGAACATGCAACGGAAACAGATCTCGTTTTAACCACCGCCGCTGCTCTCCTCTCCTGTCGGCCTCTTCCTCCACTCGCTCCCTGACACCAGGATTCCCCCCGCTCACCGGCTGAGGGGGTTATCCTTTCAATAATTCATACCGATATTCCATTCAGCAGATCAATAATGTATTTGATCATCCGCTCTCTGTGGCTGATGCTGCTGCCATAAGCTTTTTTCACATCCAGCCAGATCACCGCTTTTACTTCCAGAGATATGGACCGGCCCGAGACGGGAAGAGAAGGGAGAAACACCCTGCAGCCGAGTCTCCCTTTCAGATGACAGTGGGCATGTTTCTATGGGTTACCTCTCTTCTTCAGGCTGGCACCCACACACTTTTAGCCTTATTACTAATGCATCGCCAGCCAAAACTCCAGCTCAGAGACAAACACTCAAACCTTGGGCTCCGACTTTCTTCAGGCATTTATTTACCCAACTCTGCGCTTATTGATTAGGAGGAGTTCATTTCTATGGTAACCTGAGCCCATAAATTCTCATTTGCGCCACCGGGACAGGGCTATTGTTGTTATCATAGCACGGATGGCTGGACATTAGCATAGCACGCAGAGATTAATAAATTAGCAAAACAAATGTGGCTCAGCATAGTAAAGAAGGCGATCGATACGTTATTGACCCAGTTCGGTTGGTGCTTTGCAGGTGTACGTCAAATTGAATGTATAAAAGGAATGATTAAGTTGGAAATTGATCACTAAATGAGCAAACATGGGGGTTTTTACTAATGAGGACGGGAGAGAATATTGAAAAGAAAATGTGCCTGCAGCCATAGTTTGAGAAGGCGCCTGCGATTTACTCATTCGGCTAACTCTATATCGATAAACTCAGTCACCCAGCAGCAAAGGAGAGGAGTTTTACAAAGATTTACCCCGATTTCTATATATCTAACACTTAGATTCAACCCAGCCATGAGCTGTGATTCACTCCTCATCTGTATCTCTGCGCTTCACCTGCATCCACCTCCTCTAACGTTAGGGTCCTCATCATCTCCATTTGAAGCTCGGGTTGAACAGCGCCGGTCATTCCTCATCAGGTTGTGTGGCAGCGAGTCCTGTTGGCTCATACAGTGCGATAATGCGAAACTGGAGGCTTCAAAGTACCCACCGCTCCCTGGAGAGACATGAATTATTCCCGTGCCTCCTTCTCCCAGCGCTCCCCCACCCCACCACCACCACCACCACCTCCACCCCATTGCACAACAAACTCAGCTGAAACTACAAATATCATGAGCACTGCCTCAGCCTCTCCACTCAAAGCCCATGGTACACTTTCAATTACCGGTGCCAAATCTCCCCAACAAGCTGTCCTTATGTGGAGTTTATCGTCTCGAAGGCGAGCGAGGAGAGAGATGCTTCAGAGAGTCATTATCCCCCACCCTCAGCGCTCAAAGACACACTCACGCACACTCTCCTTTTTCCTCGTCGCGCTCCTCCTTCTCAACACGCAGCCGTCATTAACACGTACAGTAGATCATACACACACAAACAGGGGAGATCTCCGTTCTCATTTGTGCTTTGTTTTCCTCTAAAGTGGCGTTTGTGCTGAGGGTGCTGTAAAAGTGGGCTAAGTAGTGTGTCGAAGGTACGAGGGAGCGTTCTCTCCTCCATCAGGCTCAACCAGCCCAGCGGGGGGACACTCATTTACTTTATGGAATATTACTTTCTCTCCTTCTCTCTGTTACCATGGCATCCGCTATAAAAAGATTTTCTTCTGATTGCCAGTATTTGATCCCCCCCCAACACACGCACACACACACACACACACACACACACACAAACACACACACACACACACACATGCACACACACTCCGAGGAAGAACCCTTATTGATTTTCATTTCTCATATATTTTGAGCACAGAGCAAGAAATTAACATACCATGGAGTACTTACAGTAGCACAAAAGAGGCTTCATTGAGGTACAGTTGCTGCTCAAAGGCATTTTATAACACAACATGTTCAATGATTTCCACATTCTGGATCATGACTCTTGAAGTCCCGTCTTATAATATGCTACTTGCCGTCACATGTGCACAAATTACATGTTGATCAGAGGAGCTTTATAACAATAAAAAAATCTACTTCCCATCGACTGTTTCCTGCAGTGACATATTGCTCACTCAGTTCTTTATGTTTGTTTTGCAGGGTTGTCAAGGAGCATCTCGGTGAGCAGGAAGTGGCCATTTCCTTAACTATCGACTCGTTGGAGGAGGAGGACCTGGGAAATTATTCCTGTTATGTGGAAAATGGTAACGGCCGTCGCCAAGCTACCATCCAGCTCCTCAGGCGGGGTAAGAGCTCTTTGACGTTTCCCTCTGCAACCTTGAGAAGTGTTAACCCCTTGACACACAGTTTTTACATTTCTTTTCCAACCTAAGTAGCTTTAAGGCTGGAAAAATCTTCTCGTTCCTCTCTGTCTGAAACCATCATATATATTCTGTATCAGCTCATTCCAACTCTTCATTAAAGCTATATGATGTATGAAGTATTCAAGGCCTGGCTGCACCATTTCATCCAATGGGAATACTCAAGATATGTTGTGCATAATTTTATACACATTTCCCCAAACTTCAGCCTGACGTGTCTTTGGGAAATCTAGAGTCTATCTAGAATTCAAAATGAACCTCTGTGTTTGGCAGCAGAGCTTTCGTTGCATCATTGATGTTAAAGAGGTTAAAGCTGCTCTTATCAATATTGATTATGTAATGTATGAAATGTCTACGTGTGATGTGAAGGGGGTCACTAGCGGCAGTAAACCCACAGAGTGCTATCACCCAGCTCTGTAGTTTCCATCAGCTCTGAAGAACGTTTTAGCATCTTTCAGCTCATTGTTTTGGTTTTAGGACCCACAACTTTGCTGTTTTGATTGATTCTCACTCTCATCAATGTTATTTCTAGTCACAAAACTTTAAAAAAAAAAACTTGCTACCTGCCCAGCACCAAATAGCAGACAGACAATGTTAGAGCTGGTTATTCCCCTAAAGACCTGGTGGTGACCAAAACAGAGAAAATATCAGACTTACATTCAACAGGTTACCCAAAGCAGGAATCCAGGATGCAGATGTTGCTCCATCTCTGCTTCAAATTTGGCAACTGTCAACTTTTTAAATTTATGCTTGTTATTGAAGGTTTAAGGCTTTCAGGTGTCCCCACTATTAACACATCTGTTATTTTAAGGTCACTTCATATTTCTTTTAACAGATTAAAGAAAACTTCATTAACCTCCCTTCATACCTTCAAAGACATTACATCATTTTTCTTTTGTTTTTTTTTCTTTCTTGCCCATTTTTCATTTCTTTCTCCCGTCCACGCTTGTGTTAACAGTCTGTGCTTAAGCTCCAGTTGGTCGTGTCGTTTCTTTCTACATGTGCTCCAGCAGCTGTGTAGCTATTTTGGCTCTGTAGCATGACTTGTCTGAGGCTCTTTTCATGCACTGGTTGTCACCCTGCAAAGAGAGGTAATTTGATGGCTGTTTAAACAGCAAATTGGTCCTCAGCTTTTCCCAACAGGCCGATAAGTTCAGCATACAATTACATTTTAAGCCTTTATCTGTCTGTCTCCCTGCTTTAATCCCTGTCTCTGTGACCATCTTTTGTAGATGGCCCAATTCCATTTGAGTGGTCTTTGTAGACTCGAGACAGCTTCATTTAACTCTCTCTGTCAAAGCAGCTTTTCCAAGGAGAGGGACGCTAAGGAAGACTTCAAGTTGAGCTCTGCCTCTCTCTGTCTCCCACATTATTCTGATGTTTATTTCATGTTTCATCACTCATAAGCCCCGCAGCAGGTCTGTGAATGTCTCTGCAGGCTGCCTCTCCTTCCACCTCACAAGAAAGAGAGGAATGGAAAGAGAGAGAAGGCAGGAGGGAAGTAGTGGCCAGAGAAAAATAAACAGCTCAGAGAGTGAGGATGCTCGCTGTTAATTAGTCAAAAGCATTAAATTGCAGAAGTGACATATCACTTCACTATCACTAACCCTAACCCAAAACAACAGTGCTGTCTTTCTGAGATAAAATATTTGTTGATTGTGAAAAAACATCATGGATAATGTGGTGATACTGAAATTCTGTCTTTGTGAGTTAAAACGTAGCTTAGAATAAAGAAACACTCATTTCCTGCCGGGTCAAGAAATAGTTTTACATTATGTAGATTAAAGGACAGGACGTATACACATGAATTAATTAAGGTCTAACGAAAAAAAAAACCCATCCAAATGTAGTTCTTTATTTACTGTACAGACATGAGAGTGATATTGTGTAGTATGACATAAAATCTTAAATTAAACCTGTTTGAGGTCAAATGAATATTTAGTCTTAACTGTTTATTCAAGTGCAAACATGGGGTGAGCTAACTTCACTTCTTTCCAATGAAGCCTCACATAAGTGATAGTATCCAATCACTCAAACAATATTGTTAAAATAAGGGCTTGCATTGAAAACCAGTGAGAATGTATTTTGTCACCACTGCTTTTTGAATTTGTTTTATTCAAAGAAGATTTTACTGCTCCATACTGTTATCATGATTTGTAAAGGTGTGTATCTGTGACAGTGACAGAGATATAAAGTGAATCTGTTCTAGCTGAGCCAACCAGGTAAATGCAGCTTTCATACACTACATAACTCATCCGTCCCCAAGGTAGGTCTCTGGGGAGATGGAGAGAAGATAATAGAGAAGAGAAATGAATGTAGAGAGAAAAGGGGAGAAAAGCTGAGGGGGTGGGGAGGTGATGGAGGTGTGAAGGGAGGGAGAAGAAGAGGTCTGATGGAGAGAGGAGGGGGTGAGTGATATGAGTAAACTGAAGCCTCTTGTTTTGAAAATGCTTCCATCCATGTCCAGGATTGTCACCAGTCCCGCTGTGGACGACAGCCAAAGTGCAGAGCTGTGTCACTGCTGCAAAGAAATGAACCCAATTTCTCATCATCCTCCTTTTTTCCCCCCCATGTGTCTCCCTGCACTGTGCCCTCTCATTTTTCCCAAAGTCATTATGAGCCTTGTGTCTTCCCCCCCCCTTAAGATTGATGCTGCTTCGCTCTGAGCCGAGCTCTGACAGTACTGATGATTCTCCGGCCTTCCAGCAAATGTAAATGCGTCCTATAAGTGCCTCATCCTGTGAGCTTAACAGGGTAACGATGAAGGGGACACCGGCCTGTTTTTGTGTATTCATAAGAGGTGAACCGTGTTCGTCTCAGCAGTTTTTAATATTTTCTGCTCTGTGTGTGTGTCGTCCTCAGCAGAGCTCATGTACACAGTGGAGCTGGCAGGAGGGCTGGGAGCGATCCTGCTGCTACTCATCTTCCTCATCTCCCTCTACAAATGCTACAAGATAGAGCTGATGCTTTTCTATAGGAGGCACTTTGGCAGCGAGGACGTGGACGGAGGTAAAGACAAAGCATCACAAAGAATTCTCTCTGTTTCCACCTGAAGTCCTTTAACCTCCAATTTGTCTCTCACTTTTCTCGCCCAAAAATTTGATGTCAAACACAAATGAGCGTGTGGAGTTTGTTTTCATAGATGTGCACATTTCAGTTTTTGTGCATAAGGTTCTATGTATATCTGTGTGTGTCTGTGTTGGTGTGTTTTGTCAGAGGCTTTATCCATAACAGACTCCCTGTTAGATACGAATGTCTTCTCCGGTCCTATCTCAATGACAGCAGCCCATTTCCTCTCTCTCTCTCTCTCTCTCAGCTGTTGGTGTAGGGGTGAACGTAATTGTGTGTGTACATTGCTGCAACGGCTGCATATGGAAGAGAGGAGACAGATTTTCAATTTGTTGCCCATTTAAAAAGAGATCAGTCTCAATATGTCATGGATTGATGCCCACCCTCTGCTGTCCAAGGCCAGATAGCGGGACGTGGGGACCAGGCAGACTCAAAGCCTTCTTCCCTGAGCGACAAATAGGAGCCTAAACTGCCTGAAATTGGAGGGCAACTTTTTTGTTTTCCGTACAGAGCGTAGTTAACTTTTGCTTCAGTTAAGGATTTGTCTGTTCGTGTCCCAGTATCTTCCCTTTCAGCTTTGTGTTTTGAGCCTTTTCTGCTTTCTCTTCAAAAATTCTGGAAAGGCTGAACTCATTTTTGAATCGCTGGATTGTTTCTACAGTAGCATGAATTATCTATTACACACTGTTTTGTTGACTCAAACTTCCACATGATTTAGTCATGCCGTCGGGGACCGCCGATACAAGCTGTTTCTGATTCTCCAAGTTTGCTAGGTGGTTAATTTGCGAGGTTTGTTGCTAATTTGAAAGCCTCGTTTGATGTTTGGATCTCATTGAACGCAGCCCTGGCCTTTCCAGTGAGTTTCAAAGCTGCGTGTGCTCCTCAAAGAGCTTGTGAGAAAGTCCCCCCCCCCCCTTCCCTTTTTTGGATGGCCCACTCTCCAGTTTCTTCCGAGCATAATGACTAGGACTTACTGAACATGTCACCGGTACTGTTTCTTTTTTCCATCTTCTATTTTCTGCCTTTTCAGTTCTTCCCACTGTCTTCTGGGAAATCATCTTGAGGTGGGAAAAGAGGGTATTGTTTGAATCTTGATTTGGATATTTTTGTATCTACCCCCAATTTTTTCTCAAATAAACAATATTGCCTAAAGATATTGGACACCCTTGTCTAAATACGCTTGTATACTTTTGGCGTGTGCCTGTTTTTTAATCGAGGACACTTTGTTCCAATTAGGGACGCCAAATATAAGTATTTTTCTTCTTCCAACATGACAAAGCCTCCAGATCCGAAAAGGAATTGACTGGTCGGCACAGAGGCCTGAATGAGAGCGACACAGAAGATCAGAGACTGTTATAGCAACCATTTACAGAAAGCATACAAGTGATTGACATTTGAATGGTTTGAGGTTTTAATTACGAACAAACTTGTCAATGCAGAACAAAGTAAACTGATGCACTGAATGACAATCATCATTTTGTCCTGAAACATTGTAAAACAGTACAGTCAATAAAAAACAATCACAGTTATTAAAAATAGTTCTCAAATGATCATTAAGTACTCGATGGGGATTAGCATTGACAGTATTATCTGAAAATGCTTATTTGATAATGATTTATGTTGAAAATGATAATGAGTTAATATTATACATATATAGTACAATATTGCACTGCTTTGACTGACTCAATATGCAATATATTACTTAGTTTGATACAGGCATTTTCGTTTTTGTGTGTTGAGATTTTAAGCCCAAAATTAGGAGTATGTTTTGCGAGAATGATTTTATAATTGAAACTGCTGTGAAAGTTGAGCCAAAATGCTGTAACGTCTGCAGGGTTTTAGAATAAAATATATGTTTTTAAGCAAATATGGGTGTGACGATCAGGTGTTCACATACTTTTCGTCCATCTTGTATACGTATATAATTCTGTCATGAGGACTCAATTTTGCCTTTTGAGCTGGATGTCAATACATTTATTGCACCATTTCCACACTCTTTTTTTTCTCTCTGTCTTCCAGAAAACAAAGACTACGATGCGTACCTGTCCTACACCAAAGTGGACCCTGACCAGTGGAGTCAGGAGACCAGGGAGGAGGAGCGATTCGCCCTGGAGATCCTCCCTGATGTCCTGGAGAAACACTATGGCTACAAGCTCTTCATCCCAGATCGAGACCTCATTCCAACAGGAAGTAAGCACGGCGGCTGTGTGCACATGCTTGTACACATATGCTCATGTGACATATTGTACTGGAGTGTGAGGGCGTTTACAGTTGCTCGTATACTGTAGTCGCTGCGGTGTTCGGCTCATTTGTTACACTGTCATTCACCAGCAGGGACCACGCCACAACAACATGAGTTTAAATGTGAGTTTAATGAAATGTGGAAGCATTGGATGTGAGAAAGATGATGAATGTGGAAGAGACTCAGCGTGGGGGGGGGGGGGGTTTTCTCTGATGTTGAGTCACCTGAGCTGATTTCAGGCCTCCGAAGGTGAAGAGATTTAAACCAAGCTGAGGTAAGAATGAGCTTGAATAAGATTGTTGTAAATATCGGAAGAGATCTTTCATAGATAACCAGTGACAGAGGACTTCTGGGATCGTTTAATGTCCAGATGCCTGGACTGGCTGCTGTGAAAGCTGTGCCAATATGTGAAGAATGGCTGGCATAGTGTTCTGAAGATACAGTGGAAATGCTTGTGAAACCAGAATCTAGCGGCCATTCTTCCTGTTTCAGTGAGAAATATTTGGTCGTGAGATGAGGCCTCAGAAGATCGATGGAAGATGTGGATGGGAGTGAAGCTCTGAGCTCGTCTGTTTTACTTCTCCACAGTGTGAATATGAGCGAGTCAGAAGTATAAATGTCAGATAGCCTGGGATGGAGAGAGTGATAAAAGTTAAATGTAGCTGAGGAATTCAGAGCAGCAAGAACATGGATTGTAGAATGAAGTTAACCTTGGGAGGTGAGAGCCTGAAGGTCTGGATGAGAAGGTCGTAAGTGAGTGGCAAGGATTTTGCTGTGAGCTTTAAATGGGAGGAAGAAGACCAGTGACTGCCAGTAAATAGCTGTTGAAAAAGCTGATCCCTGATAAGGAGGTCTGGATGATCTTTGGTCAGGAGGTCGGATGGGAAAGGTGAGAAAGTCAAGCTCCATGTTCCACAAAATGGATAGGATGCATATCGCATGGAGAAATCTGGACTGGGAATGACGCTGCTGATTCTTGGATGTGCCAGCTCTGCGGGGGAAGATGAGTCTATTTTAAGCCTCTTTTTTGTGAGTGTTTGTTCAGTGTTTGTTGAACTGATACGAAAGGTGGTGGTGGAGGTGCAGCGATGAACTGTGCACGAGGGAGGCGGGTGAGGCGAGGGTTGAAGCCAGCTCCCGCAGCTTTTTGCCTACGGTGACCGTGATTCTGGGCCCTCGTGGATGAAGCCTGAAATCGATCTTGTTAGGGGAGCTGGAGTGCCAGAGAGGCCAAGGTGTGTGCACCAGGGAGCGATAGCATCTCTGCAGGGAGGTTTGTCTACGCTCTGACTGCTGCTAGAATATCATGGCTATTGGACTGTTGCTTACAAAGATCATCGCCTGTGTCACATGACTTGATCTGGGAATGGATCCATGGTGAGCTGATTCTTGTCATTAAAGGAAGCGTTAGTGAAACATTTCAGATTCATGCAAGATTCATTCAAATGTGCTATTAAGTACAAAACATGGGCAACAGGACAGGATGGATTAAACAGGTATGGATGAGCTGGACAGGTGATTAGAGGTGTGGTTGAGGCGTGGCCCTGCTCCCAAACCAAAGTTAACTACTCCATTAGTTTGAAGTGTCTGTTGTGTGTAGTTTGTCCTCGTTTTTGTTTCTCACTGTCACCGTCTTGTGTTTCAATGTTTTGTGCTGTCCGGGCAGATTCAAGCAGAGAAACATTCACACTCTCGAGCAAAGAGCGGATGATTGTTCCAAATTTTCCAAATAAGGGAAGAAGGCAATATTCAGTCCAGCACTGTCGACGAGAACCTTTTTCCCTCACAAATCTCTCCGGATGAGAATAGAAGATCATAGTATTTCACACTTGTTGTTCATATTACGTACTACATACATGGGCATACAGTATCCTGTGTACACCAGGAGCTGGTATATTGAACAAATTCATCATCCTCTCTGGTTTTCATCCATGCATTAATAAATCCATGAAAATTCTGTCTGAACATATTCTCATGTGTGCTAACTCTGCTTGCTAGTCCGTCTGTGCCAGTGGTACACAGTGTGCTCTAGTTAGTAGTGATGCTGTGTGTTTGTACTGTAGGCTTCATGTGGAACAGATAAAACGCAAACACGTCCTAGTTGGTCCAGACAGAATTAAACATCAGTGGGAAATGTGCGAAGGCTCTGAGCCCTGCTGACTGAGCCGCCTCTTTCCTTTAATCAAAAGAAAATTGCCGCCAGCATCAGTGCCAAGCAAAATCATTGTAGATGAATGTCCAATCAGGGAAACATGGTATGTGATTAATCATATGTGAAATAACAAGATGAGTGAGAGAAGATGCGGCCACTATTACAACTGTGTTGTAGCATGTTTCTGTGTCTGTGTACTGTGTTCTGCCTGTGACCTGAATGTTAAAATGTTTATGTTTAGGTCTCACCAATGAGCATTACCAGGATGACACACGGCTCTTTGGAGGTACCCGCCCTCAGTCTTTTCCTCTTGTATCAGCTGCTGTCATTTCCTGCTCCTAGGAAGTTTTTCAAAGAGACGCTCAGAGTGGCACTGTTGTGTGATCTGAGACACCAGGCCCAGTTCAATAGACAGCGGCTCAGGCTAATCCCAGAGACTGTGCAGCTTTATCAAACATTTGTCATTTCGTCCAGCTCTTATTTTGTCTGTGGGTCTGCTGTCCATAGTACTGGTTACAATACATAGAGTAATACTTTACACATACTCACCTGACATGACACCACGCTTTCAGAGAACTATCTACACACATACATAGTCTGTATACACTCCCTATGTCTGCATCTACACACCATGAACTACAGAGTAAAATTAGACCAGATGCTGGAGGTGGACAGAAAACTCGCCACCTGTCATTGTCTTGTGTTTTGTGTCTGTTGCTATATGTTCATCCATCATTAAGTGTTGTGGTCTGGTCCTCATTATATCTTGAGCTAAAACATGCTGGATGTGCATTACTCCGCTCTGCTGCCGCTCTTACGTCTTATGCATTTTCCTTCTTTTTTTTCTTTTTTCTTTTCCTTCTTTTTTTTTTCTCCTTCCCTGCAGCCTACATCGAGGACGTGGCACGCTGTGTGGACCAGAGCAAACGCCTCATTATAGTCATGACACCCAACTATGTGGTGCGGCGAGGCTGGAGCATCTTTGAGCTGGAGACGCGGTTGCGCAACATGCTGGTGACTGGTGAGATCAAAGTCATCCTGATCGAGTGCGCCGAGCTGCGCGGCATCATGAACTACCAGGAGGTGGAGGCCCTCAAGCATACCATTAAAACCCTCACTGTCATCAAGTGGCGCGGCACCAAGAGCAACAAGCTCAACTCCAAGTTCTGGAAGCAGCTGCAGTACGAGATGCCGTTCAGGCGCACAGAGCCCATGCTCACCCACGAGCCGGCGCTGGACGTCAGCGAGCAGGGCCCATTCGGAGAGCTGCAGACCGTCTCCGCCATCTCCATGGCGGCAGCCACCTCCACCGCCATGGCCACCGCCCACCCCGAGCTGCGCTCCTCCTTCCACAACACCTACCACACCACCATGAGGCAGAAACACTACTACCGCAGCTACGAGTATGACATACCCCCCGGAGGGACCCTGCCACCCCTGTCCTCTCTGGGCAACCAGCACACCTACTGCAACATCCCACTGACACTGCTGAACGGACAGAGGCCTCCCGGGAAGAGCCGAGAGCACAACCTGGAGGAGGCGCACGCTAACAACGCCATGCTCCCGCTGCTGCCCAGAGAAACCAGCATCTCCAGCGTCATCTGGTAATGATGAGCAGACTCAGCATCAGCTGCGGGGGGATCAGTCAGGATCAGACATGGCCGGGCTCAGTCTGGCAGCTCGGAGGAGCCCAGTTTATGGTCGTGATTGCGGAGAAAAGTGTTTTGGATCCGTTTGGTTCCAACTGTTGCGAACTTACAGGAAGTGACGGAGGTACAACAGGTTTTTGGACACAGTTCCCTTGTTTTTTTCAAGTGGACAACGGAGGAAGTTTTCTATATGGAACTACAGGAGATATAATGAAAACATTGTTTCATCAACCGGCGAGACACGGACTCGCAAGAACTCCACATTAAAGAACCAACACATTATGGCAATTGTTCACACAACTGCAAACACATACACACACAAATGTGCATACATACAAACAAAAGGAAAACAGGGTCTTGTACATATATTTCAATTTATTTGTAGCATCAGTGTTTTCCTGTTTTTGTTCTTTTGTTTGTTCTATTCAATCATGTTTGTTGCCTTCTCTATTGTAGGACTTTGCTTTAACTTGTTTTACAGAGTTGTATATTTTTTATTGTTTTCTCTCTTTAGGTTGTTTTTTTTTTTTACTATTATTTCAATGCGCTTGTTTGGAAAGCCAGTATGTCATGTACCTGCGCTGTTGTGTTTTCTTTTCTTTGTTTGTTTGTTTTCAAACCTTTGTGTAGTTTAAGAGAACATTTTTTAACACGTTTGGAATTGCCTGGACATTTCAGGAGCTTCAAGGAGCTGAAACTTCTTTTTGTTTACCTGTAAAAGGTGTATCTAGTTTAAAAGGAAACTCTCTTTTAAAAAATCATAGAATATGCAAAAAGAAGGAGGAGCTGGCAAAAACATACCGTCCTGTGGGACTGAGAAGGAGGAGCAGTTGGGGGGCCGCACTAGTCCTCTCCAATCAGATAGTCCGATAGACTAAGCTTCATATTTTCTATTGAAACAAACAGCCTTGCTGTTTTAGAGTGATAGTGAAATGCCTCACCTTAAAAAGAAATCTGTAGATTATTTTGAAAAGAATTCTATTTTTATAACAGAAAAGAGTTTGCTTGAGAAGTCATACTTATTTGCATTTCATCGACCATAGAAAGGGGATTTGTGTATAAGTGTTATGCTGGTTTTGTACACTTGCAACGTGGTTCCTGGTTTGTTAAGACATTAAGGTGGCTTTTGAATCCCACATGAAAAAAAAGACGTCCTCTACTGTTCTAGATTCAAACGTGAAGCATTTTCAATGTTTTGGTTTTTGAAACATAATATTATTCCCATCCTGATAATTACTTTGGTTCATATGGATAGTTCATGTTTAAGGAAAGAAAAGAATACATTTGTGTTTTGAAAGACTTTTTAAATATATTTGAAGGTGTGATTTTTGAGTATGCATAGCAAATAGATATGTATTCTATATATAATATAGATATTTATATAAATATATAAACACGATTTTCACTTGGAAAGAAATGTCTATCTTTATAGAAACACAATCATTATCAGTTGCCCTTACTTTCTCACTGCACATTAAAAACATTGATTTCCTCTTGATGTTTTCCTTTCGTGTCCACAGTTGACAGATTTGTTGGCAGTAATTCATAACATCTGCCTCACACCTACAATCCACATTAACGGTCAGATTAATGACATGTTCATCACCCGCTGTGACTTCACCGGTGCCAGCCAGTTGACTAATGGGTGGAAAAGTGAGTTTGTCAGTTTGAATCAGTGATCCTGTTTAAGATCTGGCTCAGGAAAAGTGAACAACCGTCGGCGTCTCCAGATACTGCTGAGATTCCTCTGAACACTACAGAACTAAACTGTGCCTTCGTCTGCCAACTCCTCCCATAGTGGACAACACTAGACTGTAGTGGTACAAGTTTATCTTAAGCCAATATGACACTTCAAGTCGGACTTAATCAAACTAAATGGGTATCTTCCAAAGTTTTTAGTACAAAATTCCCTCTGTGTGTTTCCTCAGTGTTTGCATGCTGAGCTACTGTGAACAGACAGTAACACAAAGAAGAAGCTTTGTACTAAAAGGACAGTAACTTTGGTAGATATTTGCTTGGTTTATCTAAGTCAGACTACTGATGCATCATAGCACCTTTGGTTCAAAACAAGCACTGTGGATTTTGTCCTTACATTTGGAAATACATTGGAAAAGGAATCTTGTCATTGCCAGTATGAACAGTGAATTGAACAATGATTACAGGAAGCGATGAGTGTTTCAATGTTCATGTTGCCTGACTATTGTTTTGAAGACAGGCTTGAAAAAAATTGAACATGCCCTTTAAAGTTCAATTCAAAAATTCCCTCTGAGAGAATATTATCAAATGTAATTTGCAAGCAATCAGTCACTATAGATGAAGGGGACTAGGAAGGAACTAAGGTCCAATTGTATGTTTGGACTGTTCCTGTCTTCCAATGATTCTCTTGCTTAAATTAAGCACATTACATAATATGATACTAACAAACATTATCATTTACTGCAGAAGGTCAGTGCTGTGTGCAAAGGAACAATAATTACACATCATGTTATGATGGAGGTCGTGGTGGGAGTTTCACTGTTTAAAATGTGCTGATATGGGGGTCTCCAAGGTCTTCAAGTCTAAAACACTTGCCATGTAATCGCCATTTCCCTGGTTCACCAGTAGCTGGGGACTTTTAGCTGCCTGCTCTCTGTCCATGTTTCCTGTTTATCTCTCCTGTCAGATAGAGGCAGAAATGCCCAAGATAAACCTTTGAAAAAAAAGTGCTGATATAAGAAACATTTTGGCTTAAAGCCAAGCAGCCTCATTTGATGCCTGACTTTTGCTTGGCAACCTAAACACAGTGGTGGCTGAGTGCTGCCAAACAGTGCCATCTCCTGGGGATTCACAATATCTACAAGCCGTGTTTGTGATTGAACGCTGGTAAACAGAAAAACAGTAAGCCAATTTACTGACTACCCTGACAATCCCAGGAGAGAACAGAGAGAAAGAGAAACTGGGGCAGAGGAAAAAGAAAAAGGGACACAGTTACAGGCGGAAGACAGGAGAAAGTGAGCGAAAGTTTGTCACTTTAAAAGACGTTCTGTGGACATTTTTGTTGGTGCCAGGGTGCAGGCAGAGAAGCTGCAGAGCGAAGATGGCTTCAGACTGTGCAAACACAAAGAACAGAACAGATATAACTGCACCAGAGAAAACATAAATCAACCATAACCACTGGAACTGACGTCGGCGGTTAATAAAGATGCCAACAGTGGGAGTTGTGCACACACACACACACACACACACACACACACGGAAACACACACAACATGTTGTCAACCACAAGTAGAGCCGGTGACTGTTGCATGTTGGCAGCCTCCTGCCAGACAGCTGGGGTTTTATGAGCAGACACAGAATTAATAGACTCTATTACCCAGAGCAATTAAGGACTTAATTGGAGAGAAAATAGGCCCCATCGAGAGGGAACATGTAGGGGAAATCGACAGAAATAAGCATATCTTCAGAGCAAAGTCCACAGTGGCATATGTGCAATGGTGGCTGTGTGTGTGTGTGTGTGTGTGTGCATGGGTGGGTCTTACTTATGCCACTTTTGGGGACATACATCAGACTCAAGGCTGGTTAATTGGGGACAGCTAGTACAATTGGGCATAAACGTTGTGTCCCCATTTTGGAAAACTACGATTTCTGGGTCAACAGTTAAGGTCAGGGTATCTTTCAGGTTAGTTTCCAGGAATTTAATGTATGTCTATGTAAATTCCCCAAAAGTGACATAAGTAAGAACGTGTATGTGTGTGTGTGTGATTTTTGTCTTTCTTGCAATGCCGCGTCAGACCAGCGGGAGGTGTGTGAGAGTCATCAGACGACGGTCTCACACAAACATCCACTTGGTATCTCAGGTTTTTCGGCGGCCCTGCTTATTGTTGTATTCAGCTTCTTCCTTCTTCTGGCATTCCTTTTCAACTGCACGTGGCTATTCATCGCTGAACAGGACTAAACATAGCACAGAGGCAAAGCTACTCTGAGGCACAGAGAAGCCGACCGGCTCTTGTAAAAATCTGGTCATTGAGTTTTTTGTTTGGAAGCGAGACTGCAATTTGATGAAATTACTGGAAAATCCATTTTGTCTACTTTTGTTATTTAACCTTATTTTTCCATTTGCCGTAACGACTGAACAGCAGATGAGCGAACCAGATCATAATAAATGCACAGCATTGGTGAATGGAGAGATGCCTGCCAGGTTTTATTGAATAAGACCTGTCAAACACCTCCATCAGGCGCAGGAATGTGGCTGGTGATACCTTTGATCTCATCAGTCCTTTTCACTTCGGATCAAAGAGCAGTTTAATAAGGCCGGTGCTCGCTCTAACCCTCCTGCTTTGTGATTTCTTTTCTGAAAAACATAGCACCTCCCGCCTTGCACTCTCAGCCTCCTCTACCCACAGCTCACAGACACAAACAGCACCTTCCATATGCTGCTGCACAGCCATTGATTTGCAGTTTTAAGGTCTCTTCAGGAACAGGAGGTCATTTCGTTTCCAGTGGCCGTCTCACTGACAGACACTTTCTCAACTTTTTCTTCCCAGCAGACGAGATGTGTGTCTGTCTCTGGCCATCTCTCTCTAACTCGTTTTCACTTCCTTTTATTTGTGTTAGTCCAATAATGAGCAGAGCTGGGTATGTATGAATGTAAAATAGTAACCGTCGGCCAAATTATTTTGTTAGAGCGGGCTGACACAAAGCCACAGGGACTGAACACAAGTACAGACCATCTGGCCTTTGAGCAGTGACTGAGGACTGTGGACGCTGGAAGCAGGAATCAGGTGTTCAGGGACTCGTAAAATAATTTGCTCATACTTGTACATACTGCAGCAGCAGGAAAGTTGTACAGGTGTTTCATCATAGATCTCTGTATCATTCATGGAACTGTAATGCTGTATGATGATGCCATAAGTCTACAGTCTCTGCTCTGGCCTTTTTGTCCAGTCTCTACATGCTCTGTCTCTGCAGAGTTTTTTCTTGTCCTCCATCTTTCCTCTCGATACTTTCTGCCAGGGGCATTTTAGTCTGTATCCACAAAACTGCACGCTGTAATGGCCAGAGTTGGAGGGACAGGTAGAACATTACCTGAGGCACTTCTACTACATCATTTCTGAACCTGTCTGAGCGTGTGTGTGTTTGTGTGTGTGTGTGTGTGTGTGTGTGTGTGTGTGTGTGTGTGTGTGTGTGTGTATGAGAATGTGTTTTGTTTTTCTATCCCAGTGGGGACATGGTGGATCCTGATTTCACACCAACCCATGGGGACGTCCTGTCACTGTGAGGACAAAATTGAGCTTTGAGCTTTTGGAGGGTTAAGACTTGGTTTTAGGGTCACAATTAGATTAAGGTTAGGGTTAGGCATTCAGGTGTGATGGTTAATCGGCAAGGTAATGCATTATGTCAATTGAGTGTCCACACTGGGATAGCAATACAAATGTGTGTGTGTGTGTGTGTGTGTGTGTGTATATGTGTGTGTGTGATGCTGCATGTGGTATGCTGTTGCACTCTGGTGGTCTGACATGGCATTTCACCAGTATTCAGAAGTCACAGTGCCTCTGTTTAACTCTCCACCTTACCTGTCGTACTGAACAGTGAAGAGTCAGTGTAAATGAACTGTGGCTCTCAGAAACTCATCTTAATCTATAGCTGATGTAATAAGTCTTTATCAGCGACGCCTGTAAACAGCAGTTGACATGAAGCAGTAGACAGACTTAGATTTTTCAAGGTGACACACGTCACTGTCGTTATCGTGGCTCACACACTGACACATATTATCACCTATGTAAGATTCTGTCTCGGCCTGATTTCACAGTGAAAAGTGTGTCAGTTATGACACAGCTGCTATCACACACACACAGACACACACAGATACAAGGATGGCAAAAAAACCCAGCTCTGAGATTATTTCTTTATTATAGAAAAATAGTTTATATAAAAACAAATAAGTTATGAATTCCAGCAGCTGCTTTGTGTTTTCCTCTATAACATTTTTTGCCCACTGCACACTCTTTATTTCTCTCAGTCCTCCATGCACGCACACACACACACACACACACTTTGTCTGTGTTGGTCATTTCACAGTCCTCGAAGATCTCCAACATACAGTAATTGTAAATTCAGTCCCTAATATCCTCTTCATCTGCCCTCACCTCCTACCCAATAAGAGCTTGGAGCACTTCAGTCCATCTGGCAGCTGAACCTGCTGAATTCACCTCAGTCCACTGTGGACCGTGTCCTACTTCCCGTAGAACATCTCCATGAGCACCTCCTCGATGTTGACCGTCCCTATAACGGGTCTGAAGAAGAGCTGGGCGACCACCAGCGGGCTGATGGCCCTCAGCATGGACAGAGCTATGAGCAGCTTGGCGAACCTGGTCGTGTCCTCGCGGTGGATCAGCCTGACGTGCTCGTTCAGAGCCTGGTGAGCCTCCCGACGCAGAGACTGGATGTAGTGGAGGCAGCGCAGACCCTCCACATCTGGAGGGGGGGGGGAGACGAGACAAGGAGAGGAGAAGAGAGGAGAGGAGGGTGGATGAGATGAGTGGAAGGAAAAGTTCAGTCTGTTCTATACATGCAAACATGCTGTGACAGCTGTCAGCAAGAGGATGAACCTGTTTGTTAAGTCTAACCTCAAAATCATCACAGCTTGACTTGATCATTTTAATAGATTAATTGCACTAATGTAGGTTACTGTCAGGTCTGTCTTTGGGTGAATGCACAAAATCTGCTTCTTCTCTTCAAATATGGGCCAAAAATGTCCAGATACACCAGACTTAAAATAAACCCAAAGTCTAACTTCAAGTTCATCACAGTTTGACTTGTTTCTTCGGATGAATTAGATTTAGATGAATGGCACCTTCTACATCTCATTTTAATGTATGTACTTTTTTGTTTGTCACCAAAAATCTGACCTCAAGGTACCAACAGATTGACTAAGCAGATTAATGCATCTCCATCTAATTTTAATGAAGGTTAATGTCTTTGTCTGTCTTTATTTAAAAGCTTTAAAAAAAAAAAGCTTCTTCTCTCTAAAAACTGGGCAAACACAAAATAAACAAGTTTACTAATTGATGAGCTGACTTGATTATTGAAGTAGATTAATGGCACTTTCTCCATCTCATTTCAGTCTAACTGTGTTTGGGTGAATGCAAATATGGAGCCAATAGTCAATCAGCTAATCAATTTGAGTGTAGGGACCCTCGGCCTCTGTCAGTCTCTGTGGGTGTCCAACCGTACCTGGGTTGAAGAGCACGGCTCCCTTCAGGTAGGCATACTCCTTGGTGCTGATGTCCACACTCCAGCACTTCTTCAGGAAGGCTCGGATCGCCTCGATGTCCACCACGGACACCCCTGCCGCCCCCCTGCCGTGTCCGGCCGGCGCCTCGCCCTGCCGCTCCGGGGCTCCGGTGAGGATGCGCTGCAACATGCTGGGCTCCACGGTCTCCGTGGTCTCAAAGTCCACCCGGTCCTGCGCCAGTCCCAGCACGAGCAGGGGCGCCCAGCCGCTCCGGATCAGCATCAGCTGGTCGTCCTCGGGCAGCTCTCGGAAGCAGGGCACGTTCTTCACGAAGCGCAGCGTCTTCACCAGCACCGCCGAGGCGGCTTTGCAGGTGACCTGCGGGGAGCGGAGCACCCCTCTGCGGCGCGTGGAGCCGCAGGAGCACGCCTGCTGCCGGAGCTCCTGCAGGGAGGCTGCGGCGGCGGCAGCGGCCGCGGCGGATGAGGAGGAGGAGGAGGAGGGGGAGGTCTTGTGGAGCAGGTGTTGCAGGGTTTGTTGTGGGTGTTGTTGTGGCTCCTCGGCGGCTGCCAGGCTGTCGCTCTTCAGGATGCTGTAGAGGATGCTGCTGCTGCTGCTGCTGCTGCCGCCGCTGCTGCTGCTGCTGCTGCCGCGGCCGCCGCCCCCCCGGCAGCGGCAGCCCTCCAGCGTGGCCATGGCCGCCGGCCGGAGCTCAGCAGGTCCCGCTGACTCTTTGAAGCGGCGGAGGTCAGAGACGGAGGGAGCGCTGGGTCCTGCAGCCCCTGATAGCCCCGAGTGGAGGGCAGCACGTTTATATGAGCTCCTGTGTGGAGCCGAGCTGCTTCACACTCTCTGCATATTCCGCCTCTTCACACTCAGGCACCTCCTCTTTCTCCTCCTCCTCCTCCTCCTCTTCCTCTGTCTCACTCACACACACACCTGCACACACACACACCTTGCTGGTCCCTCACATATGCAAGACACCAGCATGAAAAAAAATGTTTGCAAGAAAGCACAATAATCTAATCTGCAGCATCAAGAGTTCAAAGAGGAAACTGGTTAATTAACCAGACTGTGAGAGAAGAACTGAAGAGAGACAGACAACAGATCAGAGCCCAGTGCTATTCTCAGCATTACCTTGACTCTGTGGCAGTGCTGTTTATCAGACAGTAAAAAATATAGGCCAGAGAAGGATCTGAAGGCTTAATTATTTTAGGGACAATTTATATGATTTTCTATGAGAAAGAAGCAGGAAGAGCTGAGCTGTGAAGGCCGGCCTCCAACCTTGACTCGGACACACTGATATTGATTTAACCGTGAAAACAGGAGCTGGTGAATTATGATGTCATGACTCAATGCTCTCCTTGCCTCTGTCACCGAAGGAGGACGGGGGGGGGAGAGCAGGGAGGGTTTGAAGGAAGGGAGGAGTGGAGGTCAGTGAATGAGAGAGTGAGAGAGACAGGTCGGGATAAAGCAGATGAATTAGGGGGTTTATCTTAATTGCTCCTAAGAGGGATCACAGGTTAGGGTTGGCTGCTGCCTGGGAGAGACAGGGAGAGATGGGGAGGGAAGGAGGGGGGCATGGGGAAATCAGAGGTGATTACTGAGGAGGGTTAAGTGGGCAAAAGTAAAGTTGTCAGAATGAGAGGAAAAAGTGTGATGCAAATGTTTTGAGCAGAAGTCCTGACTTACTAGACAGCGTGCTGGGCAAAGGTTCAGCCACGTAACACATCACCTCAAACAAATACCCTCACTCTGCCGCACAAGGGTCTTCGTGGAAGGTTGTCTTTGGTGTAAAGAAAGGATGACATTGAGCGCATGGTCACATTCATGAAATAGCAGTAAGCAGGACCTCAGTGTCCCCTGCTCTGTTGCGTCGAAGGACACGGCTATGAATGGAGGCAGGATGAAAAACTTTTGCAGTAGTGCTACAACATTGTTCAGAGGCTGAGTGTCTTTGTATTGATTTGGCTGAGAGAGAAAACAGAGAGATTTTTCACATGTTTATATCAAGGACACCGCGGGATAAACAGCCTTCGCCCAGCCTGTCTCTTCTCCTGCTCAAGGCCCAGCCAGCGCAGGTTATAAAAATCCTTCTGTCTCAAGGAGAGATTACATTATTGTTGCAAAAGCACGGAGTTGAAAAGACATCTACAGTGCTCTGTCGCTCTTTGTGTTGCTCTCGGCTTCCTTTGTTTATTTATCAAATTTGTACAAGATGTACTGAAGTAGCTCTCCGCTTCACCATCTAGCCTCAGACAGAGCAAATAAAATATGTCTTAAAATATTTCTTTAATGCGTTCGACCCTGCTGGCCCTCATGATGTGTAGACACATATCATTAAACAGGACTTTATTTTAAATTCACTGCAGACCTAAACGACCAGAGAGACCAAATATGTCACGATACATTTGGGGGAAATGTGTCGAAAATGATGCACTTGTCACCAAGAATATTTACATTTGCAGCAATAAATGTTTTTTCTGCACCATCTTTCAATTATTACTCAAATGAAATAACATCAGACAGTATGAATAAGACGATTTTTTCCAAACTGAAAGTTGTCTTTTTTTTTTTTTAGCATTTGAGTCCTTGTTGATGTTGACACCTGTGGTTACCACGGTAACAAGAAGTGCAGTTTAGTAAGTCAGTAAAAACTCATTAAGCAGCTGCTCTGTCAGAAACATGTCTGGAGAGCAACAAGCATTTCAGGTTGTTTTAATAGAGAGAGAAGTTGGACAGAGTAATTGCAGCCATGATCCAATGTTGTGTAGCTGGTTTTCCACACAGCAGCAGGACACTGTGAAGCTGGCCTGTCACCTGCGGTTCTTCATGTAATGGAAATGTTCTGGTTGCATCAGTAGTAACTTAATACACCTCTGACAGGTGTAAAGTGTGTAACAGGAAACAATGAGGCTGATGCATCATTTCCTGTCAATCTGTTGTGTGTAAATAGGCAGTCTGAATCCAGCATGTTGGAATGGTGGACCCCGCCACATTAAAATATACTGAGAGAGCTGAAGTGAAACTGGAACTTCAGAAGTAAGAAACTCTCATTCAAAATCCATCCAGTCATAATGCCTTCAGCACAGCTCAATGACATCATGTCTGCAGCTTGGTTTCGTTCTGTCCTCTGCATGGCTTCATATTCCAACATGAGCGTTCTGCTGCCAGATTTTGTTGTGTTTAAACTTTTTGACTTCTAATAATAAATAGTGGGCGATCTGGAGTGGAGTAAACCTGTGGAACACATTGTTTCAGGAAAAACGCTTAAAGAAATGGTGAATCAGTGATTGCATAGGGGCTAATGGAACAGAGAGTGGCCCAGACGTGACATCATGACTTCGGCTCTCTGTATGGAGAGATACATCCTGAATGTACATTAATTAAATAGACATTGCAGGTGGGGAAAATGCAGACCATAATGTCAAAAGGGATTTGATTTAATTCATGATTATAAGTAAGTGGGTAAAGTAAAACTGGATGTTAATAAAGCATCTATTCCTGACAAGAACTCTACGTGTGGTAATTCCTGCCTTCTCTAAGTGACAAAGTTAGAAACAGTGTGATGACATCCTGCTGCTAAACATCTGAGAAGATGTGGCAATATGACACTTGTCTTTTATTGTGAAGTTCTTGAAAGGTGTTACATAAATAAACTTACATCCATAGACTGTATTACTGTCATGAAATGTGCAGATTTTTTTGGTGTTTAAAGTTTGGCTTTGACATCAAAACACCGGACTAATTGCCAAAAACATTTTTGCTTTCTCGAAGCGACACCATTGAGTAAAGTAGCCACAATCATGGTGTCAGCTTCACAGGTCCAGTTTGTTCTCAGTTTTCTGTGATATAGACCAGACTCCTTCTCTGGCCCGGTGCCTGCTGGTCCCAAGCCCAGTTTCAAATGGCTCAGCACGGAGAGGCCCTCTCACAGCACTATCACATAACTTCCCACAAAACACAGCTCCCTCTTTGTGTTTGTCTACAGCCAGTAAACTGTCATATTTCAGCTTTACAAATATAAGTCTTATAAGACTCCTCTGACTCAGCTTGGTCACATTGGCTAAATTCACAAACTGATTCTAATGCAAAAGTGAGACACATAAAACTCTCTTCAGTGACCGGTCTGCTCAGCACGAATAATCTCAAAAAGAGTTTACATGCTTTTAAACAGAATACAAAGAAAGCAGATCGATCGTTCATGTGTATGTGCCCTCACACACACACACACACACACACACAGAGAGCCGTCTGTCTGCGAGCTGCACTTCTTAAAATAATTGCTGTGACACCCAGACAGTCGGAGTCAGACAGCGTCAGCCACTCTGCAGCTTTGTGTCTAGTGCTGAAATTTAGAGCAAGGTCAGCACCAAAGACGCTATTTACTCGGACAAGGGGCATGGGAAAGTGAGAGCGGAGCACAGGCGGGGATTAAAGTGGGAAGGAAAGACGGAGGGAAGTACCATTAAAAGTAAAGCGCTTTAGGTTTTCAGTGTTTGAGGATGCTAAGTAGGTTTCGTGAAGACTTAGCTTTAAAAGCAGTCATTTAAAAAGACAAGTGCAACTTTATGAATGCTATGATTTCTCTTAACCTCAGAGCTGAATCGACTGGAGGAACTTCGTCTGCAGCTCGTAATGTCGAATCTGCATCTACAACTAATACTAATACTGTAAACTCATTTTCAATATGCATCAATTGCTCAACAAATACACAAAATGTTTTCAATAAGTGAGTATTGTTATGTTTTGTGCTTTTGCAGCAGTAAGCATTTCCTGAAGGCTGATTGCACAAATGAAATTTTGAGGTTGCCGTGACCCACGAAGACAGCTCTTTGGCACATTCAGCCGAGCCGGCCTTGAAACACAAGGGTGGAGAAAAACACAAGGTTTTTACCAAACACTTGGGGCTTAGACACCCACAGACACTCCAAGACAGGTCTCAGAAACTTAAGAGGACAAGTTTGTGTGATTCAAGGTTTCGCATCAAAGTCTTGTACTGCATTGTTTGTTGATTTGTTGGGCGCTCTTCTGGCGGTTGCTATAGTGACTGCCTCCATTTTCTCTCTGTGGCTGCTCACATAAAGGACCGTGTCCTTGTCTCTATAATAGTTACAAATTGAATACTGCACTTTCCAAGGACTCATGTCACCAACTTACAGCGGAGTGAGTGTATGAGTGTGTGTGTGTGTCTGTGTGTGTGTGTGTGTGTGTGTGTGTGTGTGTTGGAGAGGAAGAAAGAAGGCAAGTTCGTATTTAATGTTATGAATGCGAGGTTAAAATGTGCTGTAATTTTTTTTTTTTTACTTACTTAGCCTTGATTTATTTTGTGAATCAGACAATACAAAAGAGATAATAATGCAATTAAATAAACACTGGAATCAATGCAAAAAACAAGATGCAAAAAAGATTAAGAGAAACAAACAAATAACAAATAAGCAGGGGAAAAAAAGGGTAATAGAGGTCCACTTTAAGGTATATCAGAATACAATTAGGCATAACTCACTAATAATGGATCACACAAGGGCTGCCCGGTCAGTCAATTCATATCTTAAGTATATATACTGAGCCAAAGAGGAAAGAGGAGGATATGTGAAGGAATGGTTGTCATAACTGTAATACCAATGAATAAAACATGATAGCTTTTGACCAACATGTTGGCTTGTACATGTAGTGTCCTCAGGAACTGTCGTGGTTTGGGTTTCGTTCCTGTTTAGTTTTGTGATATTTGTAGTTTATTTTTGGTGCATTTTAAGTTTTGTCTCCAGTGTTTTTGGTTTAGGATTGTTTCTTTGAGTTTTCCTCAGGCATTGTTTCAGTGGCTGGGGGCGTGGTCTCATGTGCTGGGGGCGTGGTTTCAGGTGCTGGGGCCTTCTCTGTCTCACAGGTGCATCCAATACCACCTCATCACTGGCAGCTTAAAAACTCCACTGGTTCTCCTGCCAGATCATTCCCTGCTTTTGTCCCTGTTTAGCAAGCTTCAATATGAACTTTGTGGAAAAGTAGTGCTTTGGAAAATGGCTCCAGTTTTCTCTGGAAGTTCGGCTCTTGAATTTTCAGATCCTTTAGTAATACACGAAGACTCATTATTTTTATAAAATAGTGAAACTTAGCTTGTAAAATGCTGATACATAGCTACACCTGGCTTCTCCTCTGATACTGGCCCCATCCCTCAGTTTGATTGGGAAACTCAGGCTTTCTAAAAAAATCCAGTTACTGAGACTGTAATTGGTACACTGCTGCAGTTGCTCAGCTGTGGCATTGACTGCTGATGTCATTCAGCAAATAAAAAATACCACATATGTACAAGGTTAAAAAAAAAAAAAATTCTTTTAAAAATTGCTCACATATATGTATAGTTTCTTTTTGTTAAAAAGAAAATCCTAAATCAGTCTTTTCATCTAATATTATTAAATACTTTGTTGGGGACTATTTTCAGCTGTGGATTAATACACATTTCTCGTTCTTGTGAGTATGATAGCAGGACGGTGTTGGTGGGACTGACTCGAAATAAGCAACAGTGGCTGTCTTCATTGTAATGAAGGAACTATATTTATCAGGCTCATTGTGCTTTAATCGCTTTTGGACTCATCCATTGTTGGCGATATGAATTTATCAAACACTTGAAGGTGCAGGAAGGTGGGACTCAATGTCATTCATGTTGTCAGGACATATTAGTGATCATTTCAGTGTGAACATTTTTGCAACGTGCCAGATATGTTAATTAATAATATTCTCTCATTCTGTTAATAGAAAACATAAATAGGTTATCATAAAGGTTCCTTTAAGACGTATTCGCTGTTTCAAATTAGCTGTATATAAATATGACCTCCAGCAGACGGAGAGGGTGGAACTGTGGTGATACAGGTGGTTGTACAGTCGTGGGAAGGGACATGAAAACCTCCATCTCCATTCAAACATGGTCTTTATCTTTACAGTGAGTTGTGTGTAGAAACTCTATCGATGAATAAAAACTGCCCTTCGAACAAACACAGTTCGGCTCATTGTTTAACTGTGAACCTCTCGCTGGATGTGGGTAAACATTTGATGATACGATGGTCCATAGTCTGTTTGTCTCTCCTCTTGGAACAGTTTTCAAGGTTGGTATATAAAGACAAGGTCAGTCTGCTTGTTACAAACAAAGCTCCTGGTACACTTTAAACCGGGTTATAGCCTACAGCTGGATAGTGTTTTAATACGCTGTATTCGCTCTTGTTGCGCGGCATTGTTCTCTGCATTGTGATGTATTCATTTGTGTTTTTAACCCTGCGACAGTTGTCATGGTTTGGATTTCTTGGTTTATTCGTGTTTACTCTCCAGCATTTTTGGTTTAGGGTTTTTCCGACAGTATTAGTGTTTTTTCTGTGTGGCACCTTTTCTTCAGGCTTTGCTTCAGTGGCTGGGGGCGTGGTCTCAGGTGCTCACAGCTGCGTCACATCTGACCTAACGACTGGCAGATTAAATACCCCTCTCATTCTTCTGCAAGCTGCCAGATCGTCTCTTTCAATGCCGCCTTACTTTGTCCCCCCTACCAGCTCCACAATCCCATAATTCTACAATTTCATTTAGCAAATGCTTTTATCCATCACAGACCAATGGAACAGCCACTGGGGGCAATTTGGGGTTCAGTATCTTGCCCAAGGACACTTTGACACACAGACTGCAGGGGTCAGGGATCAAACCACCAACCTTCCAATTGGTGGACCAGTGCACCTACTGCCGTCCTGCCTCAGCACCTCCCACCCACCGCCCACCTCCATCCACTGAAGCAACTCCGCTTCACCAGCCTCTCTTCACCTTTTTGTGTTCGTGTGTCTCCTGGAGATTTTTTGTTTAATAAATCCATTTTCCCCCTTCACCCTCATCTGTGTTTCACTCCTGGGTCGCATTAAGAAATAACCAAAATTGTCACATCAGTGTCATAATTTCATTCTATACCCAACAGAACTAGGTTTGTTGTACAAGGTGTTACTGTGGCAAAAAGATTCTTGATATATAAAATTTCTATTCACATTGTATATATATCATATAGCTTAATATATAGAATCTTTGTGTTTCAAAATTTTGCAGAAAGTCTGGAGAGAACTTTTAAGCTTACAGAAAGGGCTTTCGTGATCTCACTGTTATGGAACAGACATAAAAATAAAGATCACAAAAACAACTAAAAGCAGAGTTTTCCAGTGTTGGGGTTCAAAGAAACTAGTGCTGACTGTTGGTTGAGAGTTTTTGATCAGAAGTCTCACAAAGTCACACCCACAACTGCTCACCACAATCGTCTTCCTTTTTGTGTAGAACAACTCCATTTTCAAACCCTCGAACCAGGACCCTTACATCCACCACATATTGATGCACTAACACAAGCACATGTCTTATGAACGCAGCATTTTCATATTCAGTATTAGAACAAAGGAAGGCGTAAGTAAGCCGTGGCCCCCTCGGCCCCCCCTTAGCAGCACAACTGCATAAAATCTAATTGTTATTTTAATTGTGGAGAAAGTCAGGACAATTTGGTAGTTAATGTTGAAAAACTGGACATTTTGGTGTTTTACAGATATTTACCAGGACTCAGGACACCCAGCTTGAAACCAGGACGATTCCAGACAAACCAGGACATTAGGTCACTGTAGCTTCGTGGCAGCATAACATCACACTATTTCTAAATTTGCAGCTTTGGAGAGGCCAATAGTTCGCTTGTCAGAAATAAACGGTTTGAAGTTTCTGAGCAAATGGCCAACGCCGTCGTTTTTCTGGCATGCACAGTCTCAGACGACAATGTCTCCGATGAATGAGTTTCAAGAATTGTAGACTGAAAAATTTCACTCACTTGACAAATACATTTACACAGATAGAAATATGCTGCCATATTTTCCATCAAGGGTTTGTGTGGCCAATAATTTTTAAAAAATCAAGAGCAAAACCAAATCTAATTAAAATCAACCAAATAGTCTGCATTCTGTAAACACGTGCAGTGTAATTAAAAGATGAACACCTGCTCAAACCAGGATGTTCAGCTCTGTGTCGAGGTAGTCTCTGACAGAGATCCCGCTTGTGGGTGGACACAGGGAGTGATGAGCCACACTCACATGGATCTGGGGCACGATGCCCCTCCATCCTCAGGCCAGCCTCTCCAAACGACCATGGGAGTCTTGAGTTCAAGCAGACCACTTGGCAAACAGCTGCCAACAAGAACCACCTGTGAACTGATGCTGTATTTCTCAGGTTGTCTTGTAGGTCTTCGTCTTTTTTATCATGCTGCCTTTTGGATATACATCACATGAAGACCGATTAAACCAGATGATCCAGCATTTGTTTTACATTTAGCTGAGTTGAACATTTGGATGAAGACTCTATAGATTCACATTGTGGAGTCTGCAGTAGTTGGACCCACAGATGGCTGAAATCACCCAGTTCATCAGTGGATCAGTTTCTCAGTGTTTCTCTGTGCAGTCAGTTAGGTGCATGCACACCAGCTCCGCTCTTATCAAAGCACTCATTTGAACTATGACTCAGTAATGATGCAGACTGCCGGCAGCAGCCACTTGAAGGACTGTTTGTAATTTGGCCTTAATGATCTAAATTAAGGATTTGTCGAGAGGACCTTTAGATTTTAGAGGTCCTCTCAACTAATCCTGATGTTCCACAGATGGGGGAGCGGGGCTTATTATTAAAATGATTTGTAAATAATTTGTTAGCAGTTATTATTTGCCTTAATAGGTTTTATGAATACAGTCCCAAGGATATGATAAACTCCGATTGGATGGGTTTTAGTGCACTTCAGAGGGACACAGGACACTGAGGGTGTAAAGAATATTAATGCTGGTGGCTCAGTCAGTCGCTCACTGGTGCCAGTTATTTGTGAGGAGTAGCGTGACCTAAAGGTCAAGGCTTTTAGATTCTGAAGCTGCATCCATTGTTTGAGCACATATATTCACAGAGATGTTCACCTTCATGTTATATATATATATATATATATATATATATATATATATATATATTAGAAAACACAGATTACCCTAAGAAGCCTTAACTTAAAAGCAACAATAACTTTTTTTTATGTTAGCCACGTGGGAGTAGCAGAAACACAACACTGACATATCACCAACTTTCAAGTTGATCTGGTGAACGTGTTAGCGAACAGTTGCCTTTTTGCACATCCAACAGTTGCAGAGCTTTCTTGTAGCTCTATTTTTGGTCTCCACCAACTCCTGAAGGAAACATGTGGCTCTTTATCTGCTGAACATGTCTGCTGTTTTGTGCTGGGCAGGCAATGTACAGTGGGGGTTTTAGAATTTTGTTGTTGTTGTTTGTAGGGGTGGGGTTTGTAAAAAAAAAAATAAAAAAAAAAATAAAAATAAAAAAAAGCCAATGAGAGCAGTAAGACTAAACCAAAACATTACATTACAACATTATCAATTAATATATAATTATATAATGATTATAGCAGCTTTAAAAAAAGAAAGAAAACAGGAGCACACAAAGTCCAATTTCACGGATTAAGAAAACTCATTACTTCCTGTGTTACATCCGTACTAACACAATACAAGATAACCCCCAAGAAGAACATGAGGGAGTGAGCGAGAGGCCGAGCAGAGGCGGGATGCTGCAGTTGTAATGTCCTTGTTGTGGATAAATTGTGTGTTGAACATATGCCACTGGGATGTGAGCTAATTAGCCAAGGTTGAGTGGGACCCTGGGGGCAGGGGGGGGGGGGATGAGGGAGGGAGGGGGTTAACATGTAAGGAGGAGGGAGGAGGCAAGCGAGAGGCTGCCAAGGTCAAACCCATGAGTGTGCATGTGCTACTGAAGCCACACAGCTCAGCGGTCCCCCGGTGCCACTCTGATGGGCTCCCTCCATTCAGCCTCCTCGCCGCCACGTTGACCATACACACTTTCCTTCCAATTATCTCACCCTGCCTGTCGTCCACGAGTCGCAGAGGATTTACTCGACAGCTGCGTTGTAAAAACACATTTAGACATAACAGCCATCAAAATGCAGATCGTCTCACCTGACGCCTACATGCATCCCATTTACCTGCCTCCACTTCTGTCTCTGCTCGCCCTTGTTGATCTATTTGTCTTATCCAAATATATGTCACACCACGAAACAATGTTCCTTTTCCATATGTATAGCCATTACTGAAAACACACGCGTGCATCAGTGTGTGTGTGCGATGTGATGTGATGTATGGAGAGGCTGCTGAGTGAATTATGAAATATTGTAGCTGTGGAGCAATAATTTATGTCCCTCCTATCTCATTCTTTATTGGTCTCACAGTGACTACAGTATGAATATTTTGCCTCACAGCATATCGAGGACAGGGTCATGTTTGCATAAGGAGGTAAATTATGACACTATTAACATCGTCGGCGTGCCTGGAAGAGGCGTGAGAGGAGGTGAGGTTGAGGGGGCCAGAGGAGAACAGAGAAGGGCTTAAGATCAAGGTGAGGGGAAAGACGCTGAGAAACACACATTTAGAATAAAAAGAAAGAAGTTGGACTCGCTTCTTTTCTCCGAGCGATTAAAAAGCAGCAAGACGACCGACTAATTTTCATTCCCATCCTCAAAAAAAAAAATTCTCATTAAATTTTGCGAGTGAGGTGTTCTTCATTTGAGGCTCACACACCTTGGGCAACAACAAACACATTTTCTGGCTTCTGTAATAGATTTACCGACAGGCAGTGAGTCATGCTGTCTGACTTTGCTTTGCCTCTGTGATACTTGTGTGATTAAAGATCCGTAAGGCCTTGAAACTGTGATGTTTTTAATCTTTTAATATGCCAACCTGAAAGTATTGAACTTTCTTCTTTTTTGAAGTGCTGTGAAATTACTCATCATCCGCTGAAAACCTCATGCAATCGCTCGCAGACAATTATTTTTGTGCAACTTTGTACAGCACCTCTACTCCACTCCATGTCAAAGGCTAATCTGCATCTCTTCATTTATCTTTTCTACAAAGGAATCAAAGATTAACTTTCACGAAAACCTTTCAATTTCAATTTCAAACACTGACTTCTCTTTGCTGTTCGGCTCCATATGTGCCTCCTTTCATGCAGTATTTCAGTGTTAGACAACATGGTGAACTTCAAACGTGATTGGAAAGGCTCGACATCTGCATCAAAGAGTGAGTCATTTTAAAGCCTATTAACCTTCAGCTGTTCGTGGAGGTACCAGATCTCTCTTGACCAGGTCTATTTTGAAACTTGCAATAAAGGTTACTGATTAATAAGGACCAGACAAAAAATATGTTTTGTGTTTGCACAGCTTTTACACGAGGTAGTGAGAGGGTGTGTGAGGATTGATATCAAAACCTAACGTGAACTTTGGGGTAGTGCGATCAGTTCAAATCAGAAAAAAAAAAGCAACAAAGAAACACAAAAAAACACTGCAAGTAATTTGAAACAAGTGCTTGAGGTATACACACACATACAGAGTGCAATAAAAGGTGAATGTGAAAAACTGCAATGACAAGAGCAGGGATAAGATCAATTATTTATTGCAGATTGGAAGGAAATCTTGAACTTGTTGCACTTTCGTAAACCCACATTTCAGACCTGAGGGGAGGACAGTGACACCGTTGACCTGTTGATTCCCGTCTCACTCATTAAATTCGCCCCAACAAATCACTACAAAGGCAGGATGAACCTCTGAAATAGCATCATGAATATTAAATATCCTCCATCGAAAATCCAGATGTGCACATGAACAATTATTAACTCAAATTCACTCCTGAAGGTTTTGCAACAATCATATTTTTTGCAAAATGATGATGGCATGTAAAGGACTCAAAGGCAGATAAAAACAATAGACAGATACAAGGGATTAAAGAACAAGTGTGTCACAAAACCTAACAGCATGTGCAGCTGATAATAATCATAATCTCAGTCTATTTGCTATTACATGCAAGAAGATTATGAGAGCAATAGGGGAAATTGCACACTTATGCATTACCCAGAGGCATATATATAGCTGAGGTAAAACATCAGTGATCCACAAATCAACATAACGTTAAAACCACGGAAATACATTCTAAACACATGCAGCAAAGAAGAATCAACTTGCGAGTGGATAAAAATCTGTTTTTCCAGCCTGCTGCCATCCACAGTCACGTGGACGCTGTGTGCTGTGATATATAGTCATGCATTACCACATTATGTTCCCCAGCTCTTTGAGCGCCAGATCCTGCTGCCCCGCTGTCTCTCAAGGTCTCTCTCTGTCTGCTCTAGCTTAGACAAGGTCACCCGCGCCGCTGCAGGCTCCCTGCAACCTTGAGCAGCTAACTGACCGGGAAATGTGTGTTCTCCCGTTCCACCACCTACGTATCCCAGTGTCAATCAGCCAGATACAGAGCAGGACTGTCATTAAATGTTCCACCATGCTGCCGCTTGGACATTAGGTCACTCCGGTAGATGTAATCTGGAAAAAAAAAAACACACACACACATTCACTTCAAGGTCACCAGAGAAATTAGGAAAAGGAATACAGCTCCTGGACAATAATGATAGTTGAATTAAGTGCCTCTATACAGCAGCTACAGTCTATAATGCTGCACAGTATGGCGTTGGAGTGTGTGAGCATTCTTTTGCAATCCTTATGAGCAAACTAATTCATGAGTTAAAAAGATTAGAAATAATAAAAGAAATTGGAAATGTTCGCGCGCGCATGTATGTGTGTGTGTGTGTGTGTGTATCCATGTCTAATCCGGTAAAGAGCTTCAAAGGATCTTGACTTTCAATAGGCCTTGAAAAATTGCGATAGAGGTTCTTAAATCACATAGTCACAAAGAAAGAAAAAATATAAGTAAACAGTATATGACTGTTCCAATTAACAAGGCCACATACTAAAAGCTTTTTAAATAAAGGCAAGCCACAGAGTGCTACAGAGCATTAAAGCCACAATAGTGAGAGTGTATCTGGGACCTTGGCTTTGATATGAAATCTTGTGGCCTTGCCTTTACCGCCCTCCATGGTAAAAGCTCTTTGTGACAAGGAAATTACTTTATGAACCTCTGAAAGACGCTCCAGCACTTCAACCTCCCTGTTAGTTTCATCGCTAGACCATGAGAGAAGTGTGTTTTTTTTCTCCGTTTTTTTTTTTTTGAAATCGCTGTAGCTTGTCATTCGTTTTAATCAGTCTCTGTCCCTGCTCCTATTTCATGGCTTCTCCTTCATTCTTTGGCCTTAGTGTCACTTTTTCTTAGAGAGAAAAAAAACTACTACTAATTACAGAACATTTCAAAAACTCTCTCTCTGCCTTTCTATTCATATTGTGTTTGCGCCCAAATAAGTAAAGCACAGCGGAGGCTTTGTCTGTGTGTTGACAGGGAAAGGCAAGTAATTTGGCGAAGTTGAGGGGTTAGTGAGTAAACATTCGCAACCTGCGTGTGTGTGTAAGAGGCTGCAGTATGTAGCTTTACCTTCAGCACTTTAAACAATTCTTAACCTCCGCCAGAGGTCTGTTTTTCATTTTTCCAAGGTCTGTGGAAATCAGTTTTGTTTGAATATGCTCACGCTGCTCGGCTTGGCATTGGGTGAATCATATTTATATGTGAGCGTGTTTTTGTTTAGGTCTGTAAGGATTCGGTTCCTTTAACATGTACGTGGAAGGTTCAATCCGGATAGAAGCAGAAATACCAAACATGTGTCTCTGCGGCCTTGAGACTTCACAGGGCTCCGACTGCGGCGCTCAGCTCGGTAAACACAGTTTCCTCCTGTGGCTCTGTGTTTGGACAGGAAACAAGGAAGCTGATCAAACACTGGCTCAGAGGGCCACGGCTGCACTGAGCTGGAATGGAGGTGCGGGTCTTTCAAAGCACTGTTGAATAAGGGGAAACGTGAAAAATAACATGCCACTTTTAGTGTGTGAATCCGCCTGTTCGCAGCCCTGCTGAGCTTCTCATTTGTGCCCGAGCAATATTTTCCCAAAGTAAATCATGCGGCGTAGATAACCCTATCTCAAACTTGTATTTTGTTTGCAAAAGCAGAGGAACCACAATCGCAAACACGGTGTAAAATTTGGTGTTAGTGCCCGACTGCCTGCGTGCTGCTGATTTACAACCCCGGTTCTTCTGACATCACAGATTAGCAGCAGCAGGGTGCAGATGATAGGAAGCATTATCTGGATGGATAGATGTTGGGTGAGGGAGGGGGGGCAGACAGTGAGGAGGAGGAGGAATGAAAGAAGAGAGTTGAGTAGAAGGCGTGTGTCATTGGGGTTAATAAGGTAGGTGATAATGGTTCCCCCTTGTGACTGTTTATTAAACTGCACACTTTGCATGATATCTCCATTAGAAGGGGAGCATGGGAATAAACATATGACCCACAAAGTTTATACGAGTGGAATAGATATGTTTGGGTAAAATGTCCATATATACTTATAAGACACAGATTTAAATGGTGCATTCTGTACTATATGTTTAAACAATATCAAGTGATGGTTTTATATTCTAATCAGGTGCATGGCCCACAGACATGACAATACTCTGAACATAACACCTATTTAAAAAGATCTTAGAGATCCACTTCAGACAGGTATAAAAATATTCTGCTGTCACTGATATTTTTCCCAACACAAAAAAATCCCTGGGTAAAAATCTTAGAATCATGTGTTTGACAAAGTGTTGAACCTCTGTCCATCCTTGCTTGTGAACGACTGAGTCTTTCCAGGATGAACCTTTCATACCCAATCATGATACTATCACCTGTTACCAATGAACCTGTTTACCTGTGGAATGATCCAAACAGGTGTTTTTGGATCAGTCCACAACTTTCACAGTCTTTTGTTGCTCCTGTCCCAACTTGTTTGAAACATGTTGCTGCCATCAAATTCAGAATAAGCAGATATTTACAGAAATCAATGAAGCTGATGAAGTCAAACATTGAATAGATCATCTTTGTGCTGTTTTCAATTGAGTATATGTCAAAAAGCATTAGCAGATAATTACATTCTGTTTTATTTTTTACACAGCATCCCATCTTTTTTAAATCAGGGTTGTAAAAGCACATCTGCTCCTTGTCCCTCATTGAAAAGTCCAGAGACTATGAATATTTCAAAAGTTTAACTGCTGGACGCAAGATGTTTCCTACTTCACTGAAAGGTCCGTTCTCAGTGTTTGTGAGCTGTGTGCACGTGTTAAACCTAAACCTGAACAGAGAGAAGCAGGTGAATGTAAAAAACGGCCTTCTACTGTCTGCACATACATTATTCAGTACAGCGAAGGTCAAACATCCAAGTAAAGAAACAATAAGCAAAATATATTTTTGAGCAAAGTTGTTGAGTTTATTCCATTGAAATAAAAAAAAAAAGTGGGGTGAATCTGATTTCAAAATATTATACTTTCATAAATGACAGGGATGCCAGGAGCGCCCGGGCAGCCCAATGATTACAGTGCACGCTACATGGTCACACAGTTTGAATCCAGCTGGCGACCTTCGTTGCATGTCATACCCCGCTCTCCCTCCCCCGTTCACTATCTGCCTCTTTACTGTCTCTATCCAATAAAAGCAATATGCCTGGAGAAAGGATGTTGCGTTCTTCTGCACTTAACCAGAGAAACATTCATGTCCGACAAAAATATGATAATCAGACAAAGTGTTAATCGTTAATCAAAGACGCCGACAGCTTTGCAAAAAGTAGGAACATCATGTTGTTGATGATGTGCTGTTGAAGAAAAAAAAGGGTAAAGACCCACTTCAATTTTCAGTTCCCATTTTTATTGTCCGTTAGAAAGTGAAAAATGGCACAAACAGCAGCAGACCACGAACACATACACAGCTGCAGGACTGCATTTGAAAACGATGACACATAAATACAGCATGCTCCTGGTAATTATTAATCACATACAGGCTGTGCTTTCAACATCAACCTCTCAACAGCTCTGAAAAGAAACAAGAATAAATGAAATGCGCTTGTAAGTTTCATCTTATTTGTTGGTAATAAAAACTAAAATGAAAGGGAGGATTGGATGAGTGAGTTCCTTGACACTGGGGTTACTCCTCTTTATTCTCTGTGAGCTGCTCCCTGGATGCCTCATTTGAAATCTGCAGAAAGGGAGTGCTGATCTCACTTGACTGCTTGTCGCCAGCCACCCGCAGCAGGCAGCTGAGAACCATGTCCTTGGCCACGCCGGCCTCCAGGTTCCCTTCCCGGCTAAGCTGCAAAGTGATTTGGTCGAGGCTGGTCAGCACCAGCTCTGAGCCCAACAGAGGGCAAATGGGGCCCGGGTCAGAATCCCCCTCCCGGGCCATGTTCTCCATCATGTACTGCTGGTACAAGTCCATGAGCTTCTGCTCCAGATAGCGATTCAGAAGAGAGTTGGAGAATGGACCTTCGGCCTCGTGGAACAACATGCTCCGATCGCGGGCGCTCCCCAGTCTCCAGCGATTTGAACCCCCCCTCAGTGGATGCAGGAGTCCACCCTGAGATGTGTGTCCGGGTGGAGACTCCTCCACTGCTGGGAGGACGTCGCAGGACTGGAGAAAGGGGCCAAAAGCCTTGGCGTCGGTGCAGAGCCGGAGCTCACCATCGTTGGCGGACAGAGGCAGCACCTGGTCGCCTCCAATATGGAGGTCGCTGTAGTTTTGGCAGATGCTCTGACAGAAGGAGGGAACCAAAAAAGGGGAATCGCCACCAGAGGAAGCTTGAGCCGGTATCTCAATCTCTGGAGAGATCTGCCTGCCCGGCTGGGATCTGCAGGGATCCGAGGACTGCTGAGGAGAAATGTGCACCTCCACTGAAGCGCTCCTGTCGTCTGCACCACCCGTCTGTTCGGGGCAGTTGTGATGAACGAGTGGAGCGTGTCTGGTGGAGCCTGGCACGAGGGCAGCAGCTGCTCTCGGAAGCCCATAAGCGCTCTTTAGGGTCTTCTGAGGAGGGCGGGGATCCAGCTCCCATAGCTCACCATAGGTCATGCTCAACAATCTGCCTTCACAAAGCATGGCTGCAACACAGGGAACACACTCAGAAGCTGTGAGCCAAGTCATTAACACACCCTGACATTCTGTTGCCCACATTGTTCATAGTCTATTCAAATTCAAATATATAAATATCTGTTTATACATTTTCTCTATGTGAAGCATGAGGGGGCTACAACTGCATCTCGTTGTGCAATTTTGCGTTGAATATGACAAATAAAAAAAGACTTGAACCTTGAGCCACATGTTAATATTCATCATGTGAAGATGCAGCATAAATGTATTATTCATTTAATGTTTATTTTTTTATATATTGGGACCATTTTATACAGTCTATGATTGGGACTCAAACTCTCACAAAACTCAACAAAAATATAGACAGAGCAGCTCCAAAAAAATTAATAAAAAAAAAGAGCATGAAACTCAATGACAAACATCTGTTTCATGACTGTATGAATCTTCCCTCTTTAAAAGCTGTTTCATCTTAGTCTGAAAGGATCCTACTCAGGATCCATTTTGACCTCTGCGGGTAACGATGTGAACATATCAAACCCCCAACCCTAACCCTCAAAACAGAATAAGGCATCTGTCAAAATGAAGATTTAAGAAATGGCATCTTATCTGACAATCATGAAAATAATGATATATAATAATGATATTTCTCTAAAACAAACAACAACAAACAAACTTCCTACCTCAATCACAGCCTCAGTTTTCAAGTGTATCTCCAGACTCTCTTAGAAACATTGCATTTTCTATCAATACAACCAAATGTGTATGTTCACTCAAGAGCGTGCAAGCGCTGTTTTCGAGCCACCTCAAGAGGAAGTGGGAATGTCAGATATTTTTTCTTCCTTCCCATTTCTGCAGACTTAATGTGGCAGGTGGTTTACACATGAATACACTCCAACTTATCATTAATACATTATTTCCATAGGATTGTTACAGCAGGCTGGGCATGTAAGTTATATGTATTTTACAGTCTTACATTCGAGTATGTCAGTTTGTTAAATGGGAAAGGAGGTGAAACAGCAGATGTTTCATTCCTATGAATAATATAAAAAGAAACCACAGAGGTTTTGTTTCTTTGTAAAAGAAACAGGTCAGTGGTTGAGGTGAAAAGCAGAAAAGAAAGTCTTATTTAATATGATCGAAACATCAGCAAACAGATGCTGATTCCTCTGTTAATTACCTGGCAGGTCACACCACAAATGTTTACTTAGACCCACGTCTCCGTGAGGACAGTGTCTTTTAGTCGAAAAGCTGCTGCTTGGAGCTCATAGCTTTGCTCCTCCTGGTGTGTGTGTGTGTGTGTGTGTGTGTGTGTCAAAGCAGAAGTGTGACTTCATGCTCAGTTATGTAACCACAAGTCATCACTTCCTCCTTGAAAACATATCTATTCTTCAGCATGTATAACTAAATGCTGAACTTTGCCCAAGACCTTGGATAATAATACTTATTCATCTATACATTAGCTATACATTTTATTCATTTGATTGTTTGTTTACCTCCACTCTTCTCCTCTGATGGAAACCTTTGTATAAATCTCTCACCTGTAAACCAGGTGAGGTCTAAATCACTTATCTGGTGAAAGTGATGGAAACTATATTTATGGCCGGGGTTTTTCCGAGATGAAAGCATCCTGTCTGCATATATGACTCGCTTCAGTTGAGACTCTTGTGTTCAGACTTCCTGTGCTTGCCATGAGGACACCAGACAATAGAAGCACCTGAAACACGAGAGAAAAATGATTTATTATTAATCGGGCGACATAAGGCAACATCATATCACTTTGAGAGTTTGTTACAGCATCATAGTGGTTCATACAGCTCAATTCCTCATTTGATCTTTTCATATAAACAGGAAAAATTTGAACACTTTAACCCATCTTTATTTTAGTCTTAGCAAATGTGTAATTTTTTAGATCCCCTCTTTTGCCTAGCATGTAGTTTATTACCAGGAGGATTCAAGCAGTGAGCAGCCAAACCTCCCGGCCCACAGTTTGATGGATTGCTGTTGTTATTTCGTCCACTTAGTCTGGTGTGACTCAGGTTATCTGACACAGGGCAGTAATGGAAGCACAAGGTGTCGAGTTACCGACCGGCTTCTGCGCCGATGTTGCTCAGCAACATCCGATAACATTAAAGACATGTTGAGATCAGGTTAGACAGGAGGCTCAGATCTGCTTCTTCTGCTCTGTGTGTCACAGCAGAGCAGCAGGTTGGACACATTCAGCACCCTGGACAGCGACCGGTCCCAATGAACAGCTCCAGGCAGGTTTAAAGAAGATTGTTTGTTTGTTTGTTTGTTTGACCGTCCTGACGAGAGCAACATGGATGGATGCTTCACAAACACTGAGGAATCCATGGACCAGTCTGTAACTCTGACAGGCTCCTTGTAGAGGAATGTTCAGGAAGATTAATAATGTGTTCCGTCCCAACCATCATGGACACAGAGGCCGGGATGGCGGAGGTCACGGGGGTCACGGTGGTGGGTTTCGGTCGGAGCAGGACTACCACAGCGCCTGCACGGTCCGGCTGGTCCGCAGCACCTCCATGCTGGTGGTGGGGGAGAGGAGCCAGGCAGCCGCCGGCTCCACTTTAAAACGGAGCAAAAGCACAGTGAGCATCGAGTCGACCTTGTACTATTATCAGAGACAAGAGGACAGGATCTGGCTCTACTCTCAGAATCAGAACTGCCTGGAGTACTTGGAGGCTCTCGTGGCTTTGAGACGACAGTACACAAAGAGCGTGAGCGACTTGAAGAGCGCCGACACAAAGGCCACGGTGTCCTCCAAGAAGAAACCAGCGCCGCCGCCTCCTAAGAAGGAAGAACCGGTAAGACTAGCTCGTCCATCCCAGAACACACGACAGCACACGTCAAAGGCAAATGTCCAATCATTTTCTTATAACCGCAGAGATCGAGAGTCAAACCCTCGGCCCCTCCGGTCCCGGACGAGGAGGACACTCTGAGGTTCTTTGACGCCGTCATCGCCAGCTGCGACAGCGAGCCTCTGCGCAAACCTTACGCAGATGATGGACACGCAGATGTGGACTTCATAGGTGGGTCTGAACCCCTTCTCTTCAAGCCTGGGATTTAATGTGACATAATATCCCCTGGTGTCAAATACTCATACAGTTCCGTGTCACCTGGTCTGAGTATTCACTTCTTTGTCTCAGGAGGGTTAAAAATGTGTTTGACAGTCTGGAGACCTGTAAACTACCACATATAGGCATGACATTCAAAATAGCTTTAGATAATGGTGGAATGTAGCTATGAAGATTTACTTAAACTGTCTGATTTTATATTCAAAATATTTTATAAATATATTGCTTTACATATAAATATAACAATCCAACTGTATATAATGAAGGTCAAGTTATTTGAAATCTGTATTTGATTATATAAATGTGAGGTACTTGCACTCTGCTTTAGTATTTCCATGTAATACTACTTAACTTCTCGTCCACTATATATATTTGAAATGTCTTGATACTTTGTAGATTTTACAAGAAACCTCCACCTGTATATAAAGCAAATAAAATGAGAGCTACATGGACCAGTTACATCACAACCTTGCTCACACAATAAAGCATCAATAATTATAATCCAATAAAATAATATATGGTATATATTATTTTGAATAAAAGACTCTAGAAGAGGCCATTCTGCATTATACTGCAATTTTACCTATGTAATATTATAAATGCAGGACTTGTAATTGTGACAGTATTTCATTGTATTGTTACGTACATGTGAGGATCCTCTGAGATGGCTGAGGCCAGAGATGGGCATTTACACATGTTTAAAGATTCACACGAATTAGTGGTACACCCACACAGTGTTTTCACTTACATTGCCGAATTTGACCTCCTCTCAGGACTCTTTGTGGGTGTGTGTGTGTGTGTGTGTGAACCAGCTTGACTGCCAACTCTTCTGTCAGTTTTGTCGCAATGAGTTGAGATAAATTGCACTTTTAACATATTAGTTTGATGTCATCAAATAATTCCTTGCCAGGGAAATCTTGTGCATTTCACTCCTTGTATTTGTCAGTTGTAGTCGTGTGTATAGGGTTACACATATTATAGTATTACATTGTAGCTCCACCTGGACCAGCTACATTTTAAAATGCAGTTCACAGGTTAATGTGTCACTGATTAATGTTCAGTAACCAAAAATACATTTGAGGTTTCTGCTATAAAAAGTCTAAATCTATGCTATGCTATTTTTTTTTAAAAGGCCTTTTTTTTCCTCCACCACTGGTTGGATGGGGTTGCTAAAGGTCAAGTCTGGCTGGAACAGAATTTGTAAGATCCTAATTTATGCATTGCTCCTGCTCTTTGGGAGCAGCTGATTATCTACACCAGCTACTTCGTCTCATTCAAACGGCTGCTGCTTAGTTCAAATCACTCAGGGTCTTAAGGTCCAGGTTTCAGCCTCAGTTCAGCTTCCTGCTCTTCTCTCTCTCACAGTGGCCTCCAGCTCGGCTGAACACGACCTCCACTCCAACTGGGTCTTGCGGGTCCCTCGGGTCGCAGATGACTTTAAGGAGAAAGCGGTTCCCGACTGTGCCAACGAAAGCACCCCGAAGAAGAAAAACCAGAGCGGGTCCACGAGCAGCCGACTGCGGCTGCAGAGGAACCCGATCCATCTGCCCAAAGTGGTGGAGAGTGCATTCCAGACTCTGCGCTTCAAGCCCAAATTAAAAAAGCAGTGAAGCTTGATAGACACTTGAAACCAGCTGCACTGCCAAGCTGCTGACGTGGAGCTCAACCTAGTTTGTATGGACACAGTGTACTGCTAACAATCCATCTGGACAATTCATATTTACACAAAACGTTAAAAGGAATTTTAATAAAGTAAAGGTAAAAAAAAAAAAGATGCATCTGCCTCACAGATCACATTAATTTCTTAGATCCAAATATTTCACAGCAGACCTTTTGATATAATAGGAAAAGCCCAGGTGTTTCTAACACTTTAAATTCAACAATGTCTGTTCTATTCAAGTGTCCCTGTAAGCCATGTCAGTGTGACAGTGAGGCAGCACGAACAACAGCGGGACCCTGAAACTGAAGCAGCTAAATGGAATTCAGCCATCATTAATTTTATTTTCTCCTTTTGATTTTCCTATTGTGGCAAGTGAAAAAAGCCTGTCCATATTTGTTTCAGGGATTTTCTAAACTGTTATCCACAGCTTAATATGAACATCAATCGCAATCAACATCCGACTGATATGCATCAACTGCATGCGACTTTAAGTGAGAATCTACAACTTGGATGGAATTTTTTCAACATTATCTGAAATAAAAAAAATCCTTCATTCCATCTGATATCTCAAAATTACTCTGACCCATCAGTCAGGTCCGCAGCGTTTCTTTAAAGTGCCCTTTCAACTGAGTTAAATGAGAGAAATGTCTACATTTGTGACTGGTATGGAATTTAGGTTGAGCACAGTTTACGGCTCAGATCCACAGAGAGGCTGCATTCCTTCGAGGTATCAAAGCCAGCGGTAAAATGCAACATGTCCTTCACGGTAATAAGACCTGCTGAAAGGGAAACATATTTCAGAGTACTGCATGAATACCTGTTTCCTTTGAGAGCGAGGTTCAGGCTCACTCCAAAGGCTGAGCTGACCGAATAGTTCAAAACGGTTATTCTGCTCATCAGTGCTGTAGTTTAAATGATCAGAAACGTGAAAACTAAATGTAGCAAATTTTGAAGAAAGACATTTCTGACTTTACCTGAGACTTGACCGGAGATTTTTGTCTCTCACATTTCTAATTCTATGCGTATGAATGGATTTTTTTTGGCCATTAAATAAACCCTCTTTTATCAGCATGCTTCCATTCTGCTGGTCATATGTTAGCATGCCAACACAATGTAATATTAATATGAAAATGTGAATGATGATTAATGCAAAACAGCTTGCCATTATTCTTTTCCCTTCTTGTTCTCATCACATCGTCTCATTCAAACATTTCAAATGAAATTCACGTGCCAACTACATTTTCTTTTCTTTATTACAAAACCAGAAACTGTACAACATTCAATTGTTTTCTGCTTTGACCTTGGGGCTGAAGAAGGATGACATAGTCTTCATGCCAGTCTTGTCCGCTTTAGCCAGACTTTTCTGAGCAGCAGTCATCTTCTTGGGCGGCTGGAATAAGGGGAAGGAAAATCAACAAGATGACTCAAAGACTCTGCACAGAGACCGCAGACGGGGAATTCATTATATATCTTGAACTTCAGTTAAAGCTGAGAAAAAATATTTTTCTGCAAGGTAAGCCCCTTTGACCCGGACAAAGCTTAAAGTAAAGCAGGAGCACAACCAGCAACAGTAACAATCACTCAAGGTATTAAAAATATAGATTAAAAGAGACGAAGAGAAGAAAGCAAACAAATGATCCCTTTAGGCATTATGACACTCAATACTGATGAACAAAGCCACAGATTTCTTCCAATAATTGCTTGGTCTAGTCAGGCAGACTGCTCTGTATACACTCACTTTCCGCGCAAAGTCTGCACTGTTGAATTTGGTGTAGTCCTCCCCAGCCTCCACCGGTTTGTCTGAAAGTTTCCGCTTCTGCCAAACGAGGAAGTAAGAAATGCTTTTCATGATAAAGAGCACCACAACTTTTTAACCACAGAGACACGCGCCACTACAGGCTGGGATGATGCCACACTGACAATGAGAAAGCTCTCATGAGACAAAAACAAGCACAATGTGAGGACTTCATTTCTAAGATCCGATCATAAATATGCAAATGAAACAATGTTAGAGCGACATGCAGGACTACAGAAAAACATGCACAGCATTTTCCACAGCATGTAGTAGGACAAGAGAAGATGCTACACAGACTTCACTCAGTATCTAATATCTAATGTACCTTGGAAGGAGGTTCTGTCTCCTTTGGGCTTGTGAGCTCTGGTAACCTGCGGAGTAGAATAAAGGCACGATCAATCTGCATCATAACAAATCTTAACACTGATAATGAGCATGTCTTGCAAGTGTAAGATGTCTGAACTTACTGCAAGTGTTTGAGGAGGGCTTTGCTCAAATCTTCACTGATGTACTCAGATATCAGGCCATGGGCATAGCGCAGGTAGTCCTCTGTGTCAGAAAGATGAGAGAATGACAGTGCCAGTAATTGGCAATATAACCCTACTTTGTGTTTGATACAGTTTGAGGTTGGGGAAATGTTGTTTGAGGATCATAACTCTTGGATATAAACTATGCAATATTACTGCCACCTATTGGTCAACATACTATTTGCTGCAAAAAAAACTGAGAAAAGACATGTGTCTAGAAATGTTGTCTTTTCATAGGAAGGTGAGACAATAATTTACATAGTAATGAGATTGGACTTGTCTTAAACAGTGAAGTGACGTGAAGTTGAAATGATTTACCCTCATGGTAGTCTGACTCTGACTTCACTCTGATATATGTTGCAGACTTGACTCCCTCTCCAACAGAAATATTTCTCTTCTTGAGCACACTGACGGTCCTCTCCACCTACACCAGCAAGTAAAAAAACTGTATGAATTTGCACTGTGTGAAAACCAACTGTGTATTTTCACATCATCACAGTTTTCCTGTTACTTTTGTTTTGTGTTGCAGGAAAAAAGCACAGATGGATTTTTGAAATGCATATAAAACAGTACCTTTTTCTTCAACCAGTCCATCGTCTTCTCTTGACTGTATCGATGGAACTTCAGTTTACCCACCTCTGGAAATATGAAACACAGCATTTAAACAATGCAATCAGCATAACGTTATAGCTATAGCAGTTTTAGCATATTAGATTAAAAAATAAACGTCACCTTTTTCCTCTGCAATGTGGTGCAGAGAGGCCAGGGAACGTGTGCAGCTCAGCAGCCTTGAACAAGCTGGGAATTCCTCGTCCATAACAACTTGATCCACAGGCTGAAACTTCCCCTGAGCAGCATATGACATGAAAAATGAAAGATAAAGCATATATTGTGATTTTCATATACAAATTGATTTTGTATCAAAAAGGGGAGGAAGAACAAATATTGATCCTCAGATGCATCACAATTCTCTGTTGAAAGAGAAAATGTTGTTGCATAACAGTCAATAATGAGATGGATACAATCCATATCGAAGCAATTTGGCTTCTCTGAAGTTGAAGGGAAAAGGGACATGGACACTGTAGGCAGATTGTGTCAAACTAATATAAACTAAAATATGTTGGGAACACAAAAAACTTAAGAAATCATATTTCACGTTTCCACTCAGAGTTGGATGAAAAACCACTGGTTGTTTTTTGTTGCCATCCAGAAAAGTAAATAAGCAAGTAGTTACACAGTGAGAAAAAATAAATCAAAATGCATCAATAATCATTCTATAATGTGAACTGAAATCAAATTAACACCTTCTGACAACTTGGCATTCTTATACTGTATCTTTTTTATATGGTCTGCATAAAGCAAAATCCAAAAATTGAGGTCCTTGAAGGAGCTGCAGCAGGTGTAGCCAGATACACTATGCATGCAGCACAGGCGAAAACTGTGCAACCCAACACTTTGAGAAGAAATACAGCGATGTAACTTGATGAACTTGAAATGTTGCTCCTTGTGGTTGTCGGTAAAGAAATAGCTCAGAAAGCGCTATTTAACAATTTGTCTCTATGTGTGCGAAATAAACAAGACGCACCATGACAGCAAGATAGTTGTAAGAAGCTAACAGCTAAGCCTGCTACTTCCTCACCTTCAAGTGCTTGTGCTAAGCCAAGTTAAACACACTCTGAACCTACCAGTACATGTTATATTGGAGGTATACAGTTATTTTTATTGATTAATGTTTATTTAGATTTATTTATCTGGTGTAGCCCGGGATAATATGCAAACAATATCTAAATGGATTTTTATATGAACAGAGAGAAAATTGGATATGAGATTTTAAAAATAAAATGTAAATCAGACTCTAACCCCATAAACCTTTCGCTCCAGCAAAATTGTTCAGGCGCAGAACAAGATCCACAATGTTCAGCATAAAAACATCTCGGAAACAACAGCTGTGAGATTAAGGCAGATTTCTGTTTCTTACCTCTTTGCCCGATTTAATCAAATACGGCAGAATTAAATAGAGAGGATCCATTGGTGTTACAAAGAGAAGTCTCCCATCTGTTTAAAAGAAAAGACAACTGTTAAAAAGCAAATACCCGATGAGCACATGGCCCAATTCTGAGCCAGGATCACAGTTAAAATAACAGAACAAAAGCCAAGTTGACAGAGTTGACTTTATCAAGTTTACAAAAAACAACTCAAGTTTGAAATAAGTTTTAAAAACTTTTTATATGTATCAATTATGTATCAGCAGTTCTTCTTTCTCAGTGTTGTTTGTCTGTGCTTGGAGTATGTTGTCATGATAAATGAACACTGTTTCTCTAGATAGCTACATGGTTTCTGCATTTATGATTCGGCTTAGTTGACCAAAGCTGCTGTAAGTGTTGACAAAACTGCAAAAACTCTGACAAATACAGCTAATGGGGATTAAAGCAATGTTTACAATTGTGATGGCGTGGCTTCAGAGTTTACAATGTAATGAGAAATAAGACCAACCTCTCTGAACAGTCTGGCCAACAAACCAGGAGTGGAAATCTTCTTCAAAGGCTTTGACCTCAAACAGCTGTACATCACCGCTACTGAACATATACAAGGACGCTGCATCTGCAGAATACAAAAATAAGAACTGTGTTACTTCCACTACCACATCTGAAAATACAGCTCACAATGTACAGAATTATGCTGCTGTGAAAACCCAAAGGCAACATGCAGGCACTCTTTAATCATAGTTTGACTGAATGTCAATGTGTTGTTAAGGCTCTAACTAACCATTACGTTCATTATTGACCATCATGGATTAAAGTTTCCCTGTGGTGTTTTCCTGTTAATAAAAGTTTTGTTCACATTGAGCGTCACTCACTAAAACATTGTGTGAATCCCCTACCTAATGTATAGAATGCATTTCCTTCCTCATAAAACATCTGCAGAGGCAATTTTTTAAACCCATCCATCATTGTTTACATCCATATGCAGTGGCATTTTGCTGCATACTGCACATGCATCCTCATGCACAAGCAAAAGATAAACAAAACAGCTCCATAACAATACTAGGTCAAGAACTCTAAAGGGAAATTTCATCACTTAAGTCCTTATATAAACAGAAATGTCAAAAACTCCATGAGGTCAGAGTCTCAAATGTGAATATTTGCTGATTTTTATGATCTATGATAGCAAAGTGCATATCGTTAGGTTGTGGACAGATGGTTGGATAAAAGAAACAATCAGGAAGCATCAGGCTCTAGAGACTACCATCTTTTGACAGTTTATAAGGATAAATAAACTGTGAGTTGCAGTCCTTGACAGATGTATAACAATAAAAAGACAAACCTGTAGAGGGATTCCTGAGTCTCACAAAAGCTGGATCACTGTCCTGTTTCTGTGTGTCGATGACAGAGTCTGTGGAGACCAAAACAAAAGTAAGATCCATGAAAACTCACTGAGAAAACATAACTGCATATTATGGCTGCTCCTGTCATTCTAGGAATGAATATACAAAGTTAACACTAACAATAATGACTAATGTTAAACTCGTTGGGAGACTCATAAAACGTTAATAACTAAGTTAGCAACATGTCATTTCCTCTTACATGTAGCTCAATTTAGCCTAAGTCAGGGGTATGGAAGCATAATAGCTAACAAACTGCCTTTGGTTAATAGCTACAAAGCTAACAAGTTCTAATAAAGTTGCTATCTAAGTCACATATATAGCAAGCTAACGTTAGCTTTGTTAGCTAAAACAACCCACCTGCAGCAATGACAACCCAGCTGTCACTTTGTGCATGAGGCGTCCGCTTCTTTTTAGTAGCCATGTTGTATAATGTAACTTAACTGGGTGAATTTCTGTTGAAAGGTAATTCAGGTAAAACGAAAGCTGCTTCAGGCTAAAAACAGTGAGGGCCTACTTGAGACATGAGCTCAGAAAAGGCGCCTCTCTGTGGGCACTTCCTGTTACGTCACACGGGTGAACATACGATATTTATTATTTTCCTGTCAGCTCGTTTCTGTCTTTTTTGTTAAACAAGCAATACGAAACAGATTTTTAAAAACAAATTAATATTCTGGGATTGAAAGAAGCTCAAAAAGAAGTTAAAAAAAGACTCGGTTTTAGACTTTTAATTCACCCTGTCCACACTGTTCCTAATGCAGTGGAACATCCCGAGGTGGCGTCACATCAACATGCAGTTCTCCAATGAGATCGCTAGAGGTCGCTCAAGAACTTTGATAATAAGTACATGGTGACATTTGGGTTCATCCTGCACAGTTTACCTCCCAGTCACTTAGCTGGTGTTTGTGAGATATGCTCGGGTCTCTCACGTGGAACAGAAAGGTCTCTACTCTCAGGTGCAGGATGTTTGGTGACCAGTTGTCCTTTGGCACGCTGGCACACAACAGATTGGAGGATCCATCTGTCCTTCAGTGAGAGGAGGGCATCTCTCACTCTCTCTCTCAGGATATAACACTGTGTGTCCCAGTTGGTTTTCAGTGAGTCACCTGTTTTGTTTTTTTTGTCTTCCTCCTGTACTGTTTATGTGCATGTTCAAACCGGGATGTGTAGGATGCTTGTGTGTGTTTTCAGCCCCATTAGATGCCTCGCTGTGTCATCAGTTTGTTGAACCACTCAGGGGTCCCTCTGATATGTTGATATGGCTTTTTTTTTTTTTTTTGAGTTGTTGATTTCCCTCTGTCCTAAAGATACCCACAACACAGCTCATTAACAGGTTTTTAATTAGCTTGTTCTGGTAATGAGGAAGGGAGGGATTTGTGTGCTGGGTGACTGAGGCCTTAAACATCGCCATACAATGTCCCTGTGGGGAGCGTCATGACGGGGAGGAGAACTAGGGCCGGTCCTGGGCGACTTCATGTTTCTCAGCATTGCTCATTTTCACGTCACCTTTTTCTGCATTTTCCCTGGTTTTGTGCCTCGTGTCGCTTTCTTTTCTGTTTTTGTCAGTTTAAAAATAATGTTGCCTCGCAGGCCCATTTTCCCAGATTTGAGCAACACATGCTCTAAAGCCTTTGAACACGGTTTCAACTCCTCCTTGAAATCAGTTAGATTTATGTTGCTGTAGTCTGTGGCAAAGAGAGCGTGGGTGAGATATTGTCTGTGAATTACTTGTTTTATGGGTCTCGGGAGTATCATACACAACAGTCTGTGCAGCTAAACAGAATATTCCATGAAAGCGTTCTTTCTTTTTGGGCTGCTTGAGGGAACGTCTGCGTTTCTGTCTGCCAGGGAGAACAACAGCGGCCTTTCTGATACACTGGACCACAGACAACCCCAGAGAGCGGAGTCCTCTGTCACCAGCATGCAGACGAGAACAAAGTGCGTCTAAATTTAGGCCTCGATATGGCTTCGTAGACCCAGAGACCCTTCCATCCTCTCCCAAACCCAAATCCTCATCGATCATAACATCCAACAAAGAGAATTTCAACACAACCAAAGCCGTGTCTGTTCTTTCTGTCTCCCTCTCTGCTTCCTGCTTCACTCTCTAATTCACTTTTGAGCTTGCTATTTCTTGTTAGAAATAGGATGATTCCAATAAAGTTCTCTGTGGAGGTTGGAGTTTTATTGCAGCCAGCAGGCTGTAGACGGTTGGTCACACTCTGCTGAGCACATTGAACAGCCTATGGTCCAGTCTATCTCTCTGGTCTCATTCGTGGTGGTCCAACGCAGGGTGACTGGTCACAGCTTACACCTCGACTCAGCCCCGAGTCATGTCGCCACCATGTGCTGCTTCCACTCCATTGTCTATGTTCAGGATCTATAAAGTGAAAAGAGCTGATTTCCAGAGCATACACATTCACCGGAGTGCATTTTGAACCATCTCGGCTGCCAAGAGAAACAGGTTATAAATAGAAAGACAACATCATTCAAGTTTTCACTTTTCCTCTATAGGTACAAACAGGCTGTTATTTCACACAGCTGTTAAAGCCACATTACCATTCTGAATTCCCCACAGATGAAAACTCCATCTTCAGCTCAAGGAGGTAATGTACACATTGATACACGTTATAATAATAGACATGCACACACATACACACACAGAAACAGATGTGGAGAGAATTCCCCTTGGCAGCAGAAGCCTTTGAGTCATCATCTGGGATTCCCTTCCTCTCACTTCCAAATATGGGTGGGATTGTGAGAGAGCGGGAGGCAGAACGTGGAAGGCAGAGTGGAACCCCCTCGTGATGTCACAGCTCTGGAACAGTGAGCCTCACGCTGACTGGAAATTCACAGGAAGGAATGTCGGGAATGCAAGAATCACCGAAATGCTATTCCCACATGCATGTTTGTAAAAGTTTTAGCACACATGCCTCGTGTGCAACCACACACACACACACACTCACTCACACACACATACACTCACACAATGTTTTTCGCCAGTCCTCTCACTGGGAAGATATTCCTTCCCGTAAAGCCTTATTCCCCCCCACCCACCCCACAAGATGATGACTCTTTTTCCCAGCATCAGTCGCTTTGCGTGAGGCGTCTGGTTCAATGTGGTCTTTCCCCTCTCACTAAAAGGAACGGCATGATGGCTTGAACATAAACTGCTGTGTTGCTTGGAGTAAAATTTTGTATTTTAAAAAACATATCGATTTTTACATTTTTGTAAATTCATTCGCTACCATACCTCAGCATACTTTAGAGGTGAAATACTTTGCACTCCACCACATTTATCTGAGGACTGTAGCAGAATATATAAACGTAAAATAAGCTCATTTGAGATTAGACCACCTAAACATGGACAGACTAACTGGCTATCCAGCCCAGGGTATAAATGAGCTGTGGCCCCCAACCCCGTACTTGTTGCCTTTTTAAGAACCCATCAAGTACCATCACTTACCAACCAGTACTCTTTTTCTTACTCTAATACTTTGGATACCAGTTAATGTGTGGTAATGTTATTAAGCACAAATGTGAGGCACATGTGGCACACACATGGCCCCGCTATAAGACAAAATACCAAAAACAGCCACATTAAGCTCCATGTCGTTTCAGTTTATCTTTGTCTTATTTCACCAAGAAATTTGCAACTCATTAAATTAGTGAGCACACAGTCAATCAGAGGCCTTCTGAGGTCAGTAATGATCAGTAATGGAGCCTTTGACTTGCCTGTCTAGTTAAAGGGTGTCCTGTTTAGTTTTTGACCACTGGTAGCACTTTTTGATCAAACAGTTCCTGGAATTGTGGAATCAGAGCTATTCATCTCTGAAACTAAAAGCGCCTGTTGTGCATTCGAAGACCCATGAAGATCAGACAGATTAGACCGATGACAGGTTAAAAAACAGCAACAGAACAACGACAAAAAGCAGATAAAAAGCACTGCTGTTTTGTGTATTTACTGTTGCGTGACTCTTATGTTAGAGTCAGATGCTGTAAAGCAGCGTTGTGACGAGTGGGTTCCTGTTTTGTTTTTTGTCTCATTGCACGCCACTGAGGACGCCAATCACACGCTATACATTCCTCTCAATGGTTTCACACTATTCCACTGATTATAATGTGCCAAGAAGAGGAGGACAGGGACAGGAAATTCCAGGAAAGAAGACTGCAAGCTAGCAAACATGGATGTAAACAAATTAGTTTTCAAATTGTCAAAACCATCAAGTTTGAAAGACAGAAAACGTAGTTTAGATCTCCATAAAACACACAGTTCATTTTGGTGAGATACAGTGAACTAGCAGAACTTCACAAGGCACCTTTAATGTGTAAGTTACTGAAATGTGAAAGTAGCATTGTACTGTTAAGTTTAAACATGTACCATAAAACATTTTATTTTAAGTACAAATTATTTTACTAATTAGACGATTGCTACTTTTCAGTAACTGAAATTCGTGTATCTCTTCATTTTGCATTATTCACATCTGTTTTTGAACAACCCTGAGTTTATTTATCACAGAGCGAGGGCTGAAGTGATCTGCAAAAGGAACTAATGGGTCAGAAAAGTACAGTTAGTGTTTTAGTCATTTTTCAAGCAAAAAACGACCGAGATTCATCAAATCCAGTTAAATCCAGTTATGACAATTTGCTTCTTTTTCCTTTTTTATATTTTTATTCACTAAATACTATTGGGCAAGCAATCTGAAGGATTTTTGACAGCATATAGACTAAATAATTAGTTTTTTTAACAGAAAACATTATTGGCACATGAATCCAAATTGAAACGACATGCAGATCTGATGTGTGGGTCCTGACACAAAGTGAAACTTTCACTCTCTTGAGGGGGGCTGTCTGTCCCAGAGGCTTTCATGTGCCCATGATCCCTGTCTGTCTCCTCTCTCCCTTTTCTATCCCTCTCTTTACTCTGTCCCGCCGAGTAGATGTCCCACAATACACCATCCCCAACCCTAATTATTGTTTACTAGGATCAATCTCACGCTCTCACTCTCTCTCTCACTCCCTCTCTCTCGCTGTCTCCCTCTCTCTCCTCCAGCGTCTCCCTCTCTCTCCCTCCCTCTCTCCCAGTGTACCATGGACCAGAGATGATGTGGTAATTACATCTGCCGACTGCTGGTCTGCCGCAGACGGCTCCGCAAGTCTCTCTGCTCGGGGAGAAATTAGAGACTGCTCAGCACATGTCCAGGGCTGTAATTAGAATAAGTACTCTATGTATGAAATGTGTTTATTTGTTTATCTATGAGACCCCAGAATTCCAGGGCACTTCTCTGTGCTCTCGACGGTTGGGTCATGTCAGGGGATGTGAGCCCTGTCTGTATCTGTAGTGGCAGCTCTTCTCTTCAGCACCAGCGTCTTCATTGTTGTATCAGTCTGATGTTGTGTTACGTTCATGTTCAGAAACTTCAAGCAGTGTGGATGGTTGGTGTGCTGGCAACATTTGGTGATTTGAGGCTTAAATGCGGATGTGAACTTGTTCCTGTCACACCTACAAGAGCAGAAGAAGAGGCTGGACATGGAGATGCAGCTTAAAATCTCACTTTTTAAATGAATTCTTGTCTTTTAAAAATAAATTCAAAACAACTCTCACGTATTAAACCTTCATCAAGACACATCAGCCAACTACACTTTCAGTACCACCATCAGTATCAGTCCATCGGTGGGAATCTAAAAAGTCACCCAAACTCTCGGACACGCTCCTTCACTGATAACAGCAAGTATCCCATTTCACATTGGACGGATCCAGTTTCAGACACAAAATAGTCAAGGGGACCCAGAGCAGCCGAGGGGCGCTTTCTCCACTCCTAGATTTATGAGCTGCGCAATGAGACGGTCGACAACTCGGGCCATTAAAAGATTATCTGGATCTTTCACAGGCATACTGGGATAATTTGGGAGCAAAGTCATTATGTTCATTCCATATAAATCTACAAGGTGGAGGGTGACATGTTGGGAAAAGAACACTCTCACACACACACAGTGTATGTGTGTGCATGTGTATGTTGTATATGTTTGTTTCAAATTTCCCCCTTAAGACATAAATTCTCAGTATTTAGAAAAATTCTCAGCTTTGGAGGACACTTCAGATTTAAATACCAAACTGCTGTGTGTTGCACATCATCTCTTATCAAGGGTACTGAATAATTTAACCATGAGGTTTGGAGTGTTTATAAGCAGCTTTGCATTTGAATCATTTCTTTTTCAGCCCTCTCACACTCCATAATCTGAGAATCGTTCCTGGTTGAGACAGACAGACAGGTGAGCACATGAAGGTGTTCACGTTGAGGCAGAGTGACTCCACAGCAGTGACAGGTGCCGGACGGCTGAGAGCCCGGCGAGCGGCCTTTAACTTACCTCACAAGATGGATTGACCAGGCTGCTTCATAAAATAACTAGTCAGTCTTTTAGTGAAATTGTTCCTGTGATGGATCTACGCTTTTATGTCAGAACTGTCATTTTTCCACTAAACTAAAACGACTCTCGTCATGATTTCACGTGCTTGGAAATGGCTTCACATTAGAGAGCTGCTGAAACCCGTGACCCGCCGCACATGTTCAATAAACACATTGGCATTTTAAACACAATCATTTTGAAGTAATGCACCAAATGGCGTGTGTCAGCAAATATTTATATAGGGACATGAATGGATAGACAGTGTGTAAGACCACTGACTTCATTATTCGTGAGCAGAAAGACTAAAACCTTGTTCATACAGCAAGGGGTTTGGCAAATTTCCACACTATAGGTAATGACAACTTTACTTGCCAATGCCATTAACTCAGAGTGTGAACAAGCTCTTCTAACTGGACAACAATGGCTGAACCAGACGCTTTCATCTCAATAGTAAAATTGTTAATTACTCTCCAGACTGGACCCGCTCTCACAGTCTGCGTTTCGTCCTTGGCTTTTCAGGGATAAGGGTCTTGGCATGAACTGGCCGAGTGTAATGTAATCGAAAAAAAAGGCAAGACCGTGAATCTGGTTGTGTGATGTCATCACTATGAGACACTTGTGTGATATCATAATTATGAGGTAATGACGGGAGGGGTGTATAAGTTTATGACTTTGGCACACGCTCAGTTTACCGTCAGCCGACTGCAACAGGGTACTAATGAGAATGGATGGCCCGCCTCGAGCTATCCATGTGTTCCTGTGTGTGTGTGTGTGTGTGTGTGTGTGTGTGTGTGTGTGTGTGTGCGTGCGAAAGAGAGAGAGAGAGAGAGAGAGAGTGCACATGTTCATGCTATGATAAATTGATGGTTATTGGCTGAATGATGTAGTCAAGAAGGGGCTGATGCAAATGACCTACAGGTACGTATGAGACGAGGACACATGAGGAAAGCATGTGAGTCTGAGAGTCAAGTTTTGCATTAATCTGATTCACTTTTCCACGGACACATCCTGTTTTTTAGACAGTGTCTCATGAAGATACAGACAATACAAAACCACTCGCCAGATGAGTTTCATTGTGAACTCAGTCAGTCAGAATGACCAGCGGTTGAGTCTATTTCCAAATTTACTCTTTGCGGTCTGAGCAATCACCACAATCTCTCACACATAATCCATCCAGCCATAATAGTGCTGTAAAGTTGATGCCTAAGCTTCACTGCTTCGGCCATTCTGATTTCTGGTTGCTAGTTAGTGTGGTAATAAAACAATCAAAGCTTCTTCTGCTGCTGTGCTCATAGTTACTCATTCTGAATAAGAGACTCAGCCAAGTGAATCAAATATAAATTGTTTTATAATAAGTGAATAAAATATAAATTGTTTAATGATAAGCAGTTACTCGACATCTTATTCATCTTATTCTTCTTACAGTATATGTTTTCACTCCCTTTGTGATTCTGTTGCTCCTTGGTACAGTTTGCATTTTTTGCCTACTCTGTACATGATACGTATCTGTCTGTCCTGGTAGAGGAATCCACTGCTCTCCTTCAGGTTCCCTCCTGTGAACAGGAGTTGGTCATTAAACCATCCCAGACAGTGTTCAACCCATAAAACACAAAAGGAAAGGCAAGAGTAAAAACAGTCATCTGTATTTGATGTTTCAAAGTATGCAATACTATAATATACTAAAAGATTCAACTCAATTTAAAAGTTTATTTCGGACAAAAGAAGCTGTGTTAAAACAGCTAGTGGGTTTATATGTTAAAATACATTTTGTATAACTGTCCTTGTATCATGTGGCCAGAATGAGGGAGATTTAGTGCAAGACCCACTGAAAGCCAGAGCGAAACAATTTGTGGAAGTATAATCTGACACAAAACCAAAGAGACACACTGACAACACTCGCATAAAATGTGGGATGCGGGTGTAGAACATAAATGAAGCAGAATGTGCTGACTTGCAATTTACAAGTCAGGACAGGAGCAACAAAAGACTGTGAGAGTTGGAGACTGATCCAAAAACACCTGTTTGGATCATTCCACAGGTAAACAGGTTCATTGGTAACAGGTGATAGTATCATGGTTGGGTATGAAAGGTTCATCCTGGAAAGACTCAGTCGTTCACAAGCGAGGATGGAGAGAGGTTCAACACTTTGTCAAACACATGATTACATAAAGTAGATTAATACATGGGCTCAAGAACACTTCATAAAACTTGTTGGTAAGCACAGTTTGTTTGCAAGTGACTGCATTTTGTTTTTAGTTATGTTTTACACAGCGCCACTTATTCTTTTTAAATCAGGGTTGTAGATAAAACCTTGGCAAAACAGCACTCAGCATAAAATAACATGTTTTAACTCAACAGTAACCAAATGTGTTCAGTCAGCTCTCACTTGCTACAGGAACAGTCATTCACCTCTGCATAAAGACACATTCTGTGAAACAGACCGAAGCAGCTGTGTTACCAACATGCAGCACATAAAACATCCCTTTGTCGTCAGTCACAAACAACCCAGGCAATGTGCTGGCAGTGAAGGGAAGACCTTGCATGCAACAATAAAAAAAGTCAGTCAATCATCCAAAACAATAGAGGGGATCTACATTGCTTTGAAAAAAAATAGCTCAAATTAGCTCTCACCACAGACCCAAGGGACGAGGAGCAGTGTCTTTCACAGCCTGAAAATTTGCCTGGTGTGTATAAAGCATAACATGAAGGAGCTGAACCTGGTGTTATCAGTCTAATCAGGCCTGAGGTGGACTGACCTTTAAGGTGGACCAGCTAACCCTCCTACGCTCCCTTTGCCCCTGTTTAAGGAGTTTTATGAGGAGCTTCTCCTTATCTGAATCGAGGATCATTTTCTGTACAGACTATAAAGACTATTTGTGATTTTGGGAAATGTAAATAAAATTGATTTGGCTCTCCAAGTGCTGTTATAATGCAAATTACATTTTAAAAGCAAATGTTGAAAACCATTTTTGAACATGCATATTAATCACAAATAGATGATCAGTCAGTTAGTTGTTGTTTTCTTTGGAAAAATTAATCTTTGACCTCTTGGCCTTTTTATCAGGAAGGTCAATCAATATATCATGAGAAAGACTCAACGGATCAATATTAGTCAAAACATATGAGCGTTTATTCCTTTCTTCCCTTTTTTTCTTCTGCTTCACATACATGGCGGACAAATGACTTTACTTATGAACCATTTAATGTGAAAATTATTGCCAGTCTATGAAGCTCATAGTAAGTGTTGGCAAGCTTGTATAAGATGATTCTGAACTCTTTTTGTATGAGCGCACATATGGAGAAAATTTGGAGCTCACTTACATACGATAACACAAGCAGCAGGATATATGAAGCACGAAGGCACACACAGAGCACATCATAAATTCTCACATCGATACAATCTTTATGACAGAGATATCAAATATCAAATCCAGATCTTCTTTGATGATTTCATTGTTAAAGGGCTCAGACTATGAGTTTTACCAAAAAAAGAGTTCTGTGTTTTGGAAGACAAATTAAATGATTAAGTTGACCTAACCGGCCTCTAAATTTGACATTGCTCAATCTGCAACATTGACCTGCTGTTTCATTGTCAATTACGGCGAGTTAGAAGCGAAAGTGTGACCTCACCCAAACGATCACATGTGCCAAAGTCACCCTGCAGAAATGACATCATGGATAATGATGTCATCCCAGGATTCCAGACCCTCTCCCATTCCCGCTTAAATGCTTTTAGGCTTGGCTGCGCACACACGTACACACACACAGGCGTGCGCACACCGCAAACACACACTCAAGCGTGTGCATGTTTACACACACACACACACGCATGTGCACACACATAAAAACCCACTCGAGGAGCCTCACCCAAGACTGAGTCGTGATATAAACAAGACAAGCGCACAACAGATGCGATAAGGATGTCATTTGGCCTCAGAACAAATAAAGCGAGTCTCCAGAACTAAAAATGCTTAATAATAAGCTTGTAAAACTTCAGGTTTCTGACAGAAGCCAGACCGCAGCTTCTCATATTCTGTCATGCCAGGAAAAAAGCTACTTTAAATCAGACTCTAAATGCATATCCTATTGAGCCTACTTTAAAACACCCCAAAATAGTATTGTAAGCCACTGTGTTAATTTTCCTCACAAAGTAAAAATAAAACAACTGGCAGTAAAACAGGAGTGTGAAAAGAGCCATGTGTGACTGTATTATCTGGACTCGTGCACTGCTCAGACGACAATTTGTTGAACCAGTTATGCTTCTGTGCATTCGTTTAGATAGGCTGAACTAAAATTTTGTGGTATTATGATGGCAGCGGTGGATTGCAATTAAACTAACTTGCTTCTCTCGCTCGCTCTCCCTGTCACTCTCTCTCCCTCTCTCTCAAACCCGTACACAGGCTCCCCCACGGGCTCTGTGCCCAGTGCCTGACCTTAGTAAATACGTGGCTAATTTGAAGCATGTGGCGGCAAATTGGAAACACTGAGCTTTTAAAACTGTGGACTTTTCTTTTGCACATGCTAATTCCTCCCAGGAGATCCCATCAGATGAAATGACCCAAAACATGTCAATGTTAGGGCGACATTTGGGCCCACAGGGTGGAGGAGGGGGGTACAGAGGAGGAGGAGGAGGAGGAGGGGGTTCGAAGGGTGGACAAAGAGCAGCTGAAGGGCAGAGGAATGAGTTAAAGCGTGTGTTTTTAAAAGGGGGAAATTCATTCAAGTCATCCCTTAATAAAACACCACTGTCGCTCTCCTCCCTCTTTTACTGCCTCCCTCTTTATCTGTCACTTACTCACACACACACACGCTCGCATGCACGTACGCACACACACCTCCCACGCACAGGTGGAAATTCTTAGTGCTCTACCTCCTGTTCGAGGGAGAGCTGCATGTTCCATATAAGACAACAGGTGCATGCAAGGCAGGAGTGCACATGCGCTCGTGCACACGTGTCTGAGTGGGTGTGTGTGTGTGCGTGTGCATGTTCACACTACGAGTCTTTATTTTGAGAAGTGCAGAGCAACAGAGAGAGTGAGAGAGAAAGAGAGAGAGTGTGAGCTTTTGGCCGGGGTCCACGTCTCACTCTGGGCGGACTCGACGCCCAGCCCCCTCAACGCTGCAAAAAATGTCCACCTCACCTGGACTTCATCTGAGACTTACAATCCTGTTTTTCTCCATATTTTCTTAAAATTGTTTTTCTTATTGCATGCATATAGAATAAGACTGTCTCAAGATGCCATGAGTTGGCTCGCTCTACAGTACAGGTCAGGCTGCAGTGGATAAAGTTAAATTATGTCCACCCACTTAAAAAGGGACAAGGAAACATTTTAGCACAAATCATCAGTGCATTAACATTTTTATACACATAGACTAAAAGACTGTCTCAAGAAGTACTGGCACCTCCATTGATGTCTGCACTGGATTTACTGTGTGTGAGTGAAAGGGCTCATTGTTCCTGGCAGCGTGGATGATAGAAGTGTAGAAATACCGTCGTAAACACCACAAATTTGGAGATAGAGGCAACATGTCTTCTCAGTCATCTCAGTTTGTGGGAATTAGATTGTGTTATAACAAGACATGCATGCTAATGTTTACCATCTTAGCTTAGGGTGTTAGCATGCTTACATTAGGTAATTAGGAATAAACACTAAGTACAGCTGAGATGGATGTGGATGTTAATAGCAGTAAAAGTATTTAGTCATGAGCCAAAAACAAAAATTTAGACCTAACACAGATGCTATGCAACGTCTCCTGAGGGACCTGAAGGTGTGCACCAAATTTCATGGCAGTCCATCCAATAGTTGTCGAGACGCTTCACCTGAAACCAAAAATATCAACCTCATCGTGGCTCCAGATCAAAAGTCAAGGGAGCGCCAAAGTCATCAAGATATATCACCTGGGAATAATGAACGTCGGCGCAGAAGTTCATGGCAATCCATCAAGCGCATGTTGGGATATTTCACAGGTTAAGAGAAAGGTTTGACCTGCTGGTGGCAAAAGAGGATAAGTCACTGGGATTTACGCTCCTCTGGGGACCGTGGATGCCTGTACAAAATTTCATGGCAATCAATCTAATAGTTGCTGAGACATTTCAGTCTGGACCAAAGTGGTGGACTGACCAAGGTTTCCATCACTATTGCTAGCATGGCTAAAAATGAAATTCATAATGTTGCATAAAAATTTAAAAATGTACACAGTGGTACACTTATGGTCTTGAAGGGGCATATTTCTTGCAGTAAATACCATCCCTCCATGCTTGGCACAAAGATGAGGGCCCCAGTTTTCCAACAATCTGGAGGATCTCTATCCCGCTTCGTGTCCATATACGAGCTTCCTTGTTGGTCTAAATTTAGCCCCGGTCCCCTCTGGAGGCCGGAGCAGGTGGAGGTGACGGGGGCCCTGGCCTGTACACATGGGACAGACGGGTGAACACCATGACCAAAGCCCCGGACCTCACAATCTAGTTATAGAACTGATAATGATATCCCCACCTCAGCACACACACACCTCTAAAAAATGACTGCCTCAAATGAATGATTATAATCTTTGTCATACTATGTTACAACCCTGGCCCTGAAAACAACAGATTTCGCTGGCAGACTCCAAAGCCACTTATCAAAACTCTTCAGCACCGCCACATGAAAACCTCCAACCATGCCTCAATATTTTGAGACTCGCAACATGTAATTTGAGACCAGCTTTTGTGGGCACATGGTCTGTAAAGCTCACCATTGTCCCTTCTATAGAGGAAGAAGAAGACAAAACACACCAAAACGCCGCAGCTTTACCTTTCCACTCTAATGACTCCGATATCTACTACTACGCATGATGTCTATCCCCACCGTTTCTCATTTCAGAAACTTGCTGATCCCCATATTGCTGGCCCATTCACCAGGATGACATCATTGGCTCAGACCGTGCCAACTGTGCTCAATAAAGCCCAGGCGTGTTTCAGTGTGGGAGTGCCTCTGCTGCACTGAGGCTCGTATGAAAAGACGTGAGTGAGAAGATCTTTGTACCAAATTAGTCATGGCGAAAAAAAAAAAAAGGAAAAAAGAGGAGAGTATTGCTTGTCACCAGCGTTCACTAAGTAATTGTAAAGAAACTGAATCGTCACGACAACATCCTGTTCTCCCTCAGCTTAGGAAGGTGAGCTGCTGGGTGGTGATGCATTTTACTTTAAAACAGAAATATAAAGCGTGAATTGGTTTTAGAGATACTGGTAAGTAGTTCAAGGCTGTCCTTCCAAGAAGCCGAGGTTTATTTTTTTAAAGCGTCGCCACGATTGCTCCGCAGCTTCAGCCATGTGTTTATCGTGATAGCCATGGTGACGAAGGTGAAGCTCTGCTAACTGTGACACAGTAGTCACTTTGACCTAACTTTACATAACCTAGTTGGTTTTGTGCCTATACCCTTAACTAAATCTTAACCACAGTGTGTCACATCATTAAACAGATTTGTGTTTCATCCGTGATTTGTAGGGTTTTGGACAACACAGAGGAATGATGTCATCCTGTCGACGGGGGCGTCCGATGAGAAAATGCTTCCATGTGTCGTTCTACAGGGCGTGGACAAACAACGTATTTTGTCATTTCAGTTGGTGGACTTGTTGGGTAGTTTGCACTCATCGATACCACTTTCTTGCCTGTTGGATAAATATGAGGTTACGGCAGGCAGCTGGTTAGCACAAGCTAACCCTTAGCATCAAGACTGGAAAGAATGGTGAACACCAAAGCTGGCTCACTCCGAAGAAAACAGCCTACCACTTCTAAAGCTCACTAATTAACACTTTTATATCACTTTGTGGTAATCCATACAAAAAGCATGTGAAAACGAGAAGCTGTGGTTTTACCGGGGTTTAGTGCAGAACTGTTTCTTGGCTGGGAGCAGTGACTCGAAGCTGTTAGCCCCTGTTTCCAGTCTTTGTGCTAAGCTAAGCTAACCAGCTCCAGCTATATATCTAACATAGATATGAGAGGTACCAATCTTCTTAACTAACTCTGAGCAGGAATGCAAACCACCCAACAAATCCTTCAAATAAAAAGTCAGAATACAAGTGAATATGAATATTTCCCAAAATGTCAAATTTCACCTTTAAACTCTCAGAATTTTTGCACCAGACTGTGAAGTCTAACATGCATCAGTCAGTCAGACAATGGAGCCCAACAGAACCCAGACTGTCTGTGGTGCTGCTCCATGCACTAGTTATAATCTTAATGACAGTGTATGCCTGGGCTTTGTGATGTTATGGTAGCAGCGATGTTGTGTAATTAAACTAAGTTGCCCCTCAGAGCCCATCCCCTCCCTGAGTGTTTGCCACACTTCCACTCTTCTTTCTCTGCCCTCACATCACACCACTGCTGCTCTAAAGCCCAGCTCGCCTCTTCCTTTGTGTCAGTGTTTCTACCTTCCTGGCGGTCTGTGTCTATCTCCCTCATTCTCCTTTGCCCTGCTCTCTCTCTCTCTCTCTCTCTCTCTCTCTCTCTCTCTCTCTCTCTCTCTCTCTACTTGTGCTAGCAGGCAGTTTGGCCAATGGTCTGGGTATAGCGGGTGTGTGTCAAACAGCACCTTCCCTCTGAGGAAAGAAGCAGAGGGAGGGCTGCAGGAGGAGGAGGAGGTGGAGGAGTGGAGGGGGGGGGCACAAACACACATACACTGCATGGTGATGTCATCTGAAATGACATCATCCCGTGGAGGGGAGCCAAGGGACCTGATGGTTTAGCATCCTCCAGTGAGTTAAAGGGAGAGAGCGAGAAGGAGACAGAGAGAGAGAGAGAGAGTCTTGTAAATAAAGAGGAGGAAAAAAGAGGAATGGACACCGAGAGCGAGACAATGACTGTGATCTGAATTTTCACTCTTTGTTTTTCTGCACTACCACTTCTTGTTCTTGCCGTCTTCACAGAGCCGCGCGTCTCTCTTTTAGGAAGACTTCCTTCATTTCCATTTGCAGGTGTTGCCGTCCTGAGGGAAGCATGCATGAGTGCAGCTAGAGTGCAGTTAGAGTGCCAGTGAATCAATACCAGTGAGCTAATACAAACACACACACACAAACACATCACACACATGACCATAATATCTGCCAGATAGTGCACACACACACACACACAAGCACGCATATTGCAATTGTGTGCAGATAGTGTGTGAACATATGCTATATGTGCAACAACATATTTACACATGGGCTCCCAAATAAACACACTCTCACACACATTGGGTTCTTGGTAGGGACACCTGTGTCTCTGCGTGTTTCCATTGTTGGCCACTTGGCTGTGCTGTGCTCCACACTGTGCTCACAGCATGCCTGCCATCTGAAACCAGACACCTATGGACCAGTATCCTGCTGGAGTGATACACCTCTCCTTCTCTGGAGCCACTGTCGATGCTGAGGACACTCTGCCTGGCACTCGCTGATGCGCTCTTTGTCAAACGTTTACTTCACTCCGTTTATTTGATAGCAAGGTGATGATTGTGCCCACTTTTCTTTGTGGCCCCTCATATCGTTTAAACACTTTGATGAACTGCCAGTAACACTCAGTGTCTCCTTTTAAGACAGTATATTGATAGTTGAAAGCCAGTGTTTCTAATACACGATGATTCAATCTTCCTTATCGCTCACTGCTGTCAGTGGCAAACTGACTCAACAGTATAAATAGAGAGGCATGTAGTGTGGGACAGAGAGGAGCAGGGATGAGAGATAGGAAGGGAATGAGGGAGGGCTCGTCGTGATGTGAGGGTGTGAGTCCACACAATGGAGGAAAAAATTTGGTCAGGGATAATCAAATAAAATAACCAGCAAAGATGAAGCTGTGAAATTCTCTTTTGGCCCTGACCAGCATCTATTCTTGGCCGGAGTATTACTCACAGCCATGTATCAATAAACAACAGCATAAATACGACGCGAGCGCTGCACGGGGTTTGATGGCCTGAGCTTCATCAGGTCACTCTTTAAAACTTGTAAAAGTTGGCTTCGGTGCAGGAGCTCATGTTCAACTGAGCTAACGAGAAAGATAAACTTAGAACAGAGAAGAGGAAGCGGACAATTTTAATGATTACTTCCCCTTAAGTCCCTTCACTTTGTGTTGTGTTTTGCTGGAATTAAAGCTTGCGTGCTATCCCATCCCCTGCTCGAAAAAAGTTAATAATTCACCGCTGCACACATGCATTTACACACACACACACTGTACGTAATGTATGAACAACAATCTGATCTCCCACACACGACGTGCAGAAGCATAATTTTGCTTGTAGGGTCAAAGTGTTCATCAAAATGTAAATGTTTACACAAATGAGGGTGAATCTCGCTACCATCCCACTCCACACACACTGCCTATTTTTGGTCTTATTTGGTGTATCCGTGACCGGTCCAATCACCATCCACTCTTTCCTACCTTCTCTCTTTTCTCCGCAGTATTGGTATGGCAACATTGACACAGCCACACTCCTACTCTCTTCCGATCTTAGTCATAGGCCTCACTCATGAGGCACCAGCTGAAGCCCTCCAACAGTTGATATGTTTGGTCACTTCCGTGTGTTTTCTCTCTCTGCGCCTTTATCACTCTTGCACACACCATACTGTACACACGCATAATGGCTCCTGAGTCCAGCCCTCGACTGAGAATAAAGAGGAAACAGGATTCAGTTTGAAGTCTGCAGCCTCTTCGCTTTTATCCGGTTCTTCAGGTAGGTTAGGTTTGCATGCATCTGAGTAACCGGGAGCCTTTGTAGGTCAGGAACATATACTGTTGTGATTAGCTATTGTGCTCAGGTTTTCTGTGGAGAACATGTTTGGCTCAGGTCACTAAGTTACCTGTTGATTTCCATTGTACTGACAGACTGAGCCAGGTAGGAACTTATCACAGGAAGACTTGCTGTCCCCGTGGACACCGTCCTATAAGCACCGTGTGAATATGGGACACCTTTTGTGCATACAGTCATGTTGCATGGAGGGTCTACGTGCGTGTGAGCTTCCTTGAGCTTGTGGCAGGTTCTGCTATCTGCATTACGTAACCCCACACGACGTACAAGATAAGCAAATGTCAACAGTTTTGCAACATACGTAACAGTAATTAAATCATTCCTTTATTGCTCAGTAACACTGCACCTGTGCTTGGATTAAATCTCCTCATTTAAACATTTCTGACACCTGCATTCACATCATGAAAACTCAGCTGCACGACCTCTTTTTTTGCAGCTTGACAGAAGTTGCATCTGAGCTTTGCTATTAAGATTTTACTGATGGCTTTTAAGGTGCAGCGAGACACAACTCTCAATGACAACCTGAGGATCTTGGTCAGAGCCACATGTTATTCCAAGAGGGACAGAAATAATTACACCATAACTGTTTAAGTGTACACTTGGGCATGTGAGTGTTGTTTAAAGGCAAATGTGAATGAACAGCTGGTAACAATACCTTTACTCTAAGAGTCTTCTTACATCTTTCAAATATCTTCCCAAAGCACACTTTTACAGAAAATCATTGTTATTATCTTGTTTTAAGGCCTGTTATCACTGTTTCTATTCCTGACTGTCTCCTTTTCTATATTCTTAACTTTCAGTCTACTTGTTCCTATTCTATATGCTTCCATCAAAGTGGTATTCAAATGCTTAATTTGTTCTGCACTGCACTTGAGAAAAATGCTAATTCAATCTAATTTGCTATCCAGTCTTTACTGAAGCCGGGCTGTTAAATACACAGCTTTATATTATGGCAGAGGCATAATTGACTGAACTTTTCTGAATGCCGGACTGTTAGTTGTGACAGAGAAAAAGAAGGGGAGAGAATGGGGAGACCTTTGAACTTAGTTAGGCAATTTGCCATTTAAAAAAAAGCATAATTGGAGGGGTCCAGTGAAGGGCTCAACGTGCTCTCAACCCACTCCCAACTAAATGGCCAATGGTTTATTTAAGGGGACAAATAGGTCAAACAGTCTCTAATTATCCCTCAATCGAAGGCAAGGATTTTCCTCTCCTGCCTTTTTTTTTTCTCCTCCTTTTCTTTCCTGTGTGTGTGAGAGAGCAGCATCGTTCCAACTCACCAACCAGCGGTCTCTGTTGACCTAGTTCTGCTCTGGACACAGGGTGCTTTAGAAGGGACAGGCCTCACCCACTGTCTCCTCTCTTTGCCCGTAGACACACAGCCCGGGACGTAAACATATTCGCTCCCAGAGAAAAAGGGAGCTCTGCGCACTCTCATCCATAACCTCTCTGACATTTGATCCATCAGGTTAATTGAGTGAACATCATTGATCTTGGATGCGTCCCCCAGCTGACAGGGATAACAGAGTGACAGTGATTATGTTTGCGTGCTGGCGGTGCATTTTCAGTCTATAACATGAGTGAAAAAGCACAGCTGTGACGTGGAGCGTGTCCTGCAATTGTCAGATTCTTTGAGAGCTAAACGTCTATACATCCATCCATTATCTGTAAACATTTATCACTTAGAGGGGGGCTGGAGTCAATCCCAGCTGGCATTGAACACTCTTAGTACACCTGGACTATCTAAATGTCTAATTCAATTTGTAGAGTCACAGTCACTCTGAAGCCATCCCATGCAGGGCAGGAGGTTTACTTTGAAACTGGTGACAACAGGTAGCATGTAAGTTTGGAATACAATTAATTCTACAGTAATTCTGTTTTATTTGTACAGATCATTTAATAAAAACATCTAAGTTTTTTTCTGCATAACAAAATAACCTAAAAACCCCTTTAAAAGCTGCTGAAGTGTTGACAAAGCTGAGATGATCTGTATCAGTGTGATGTGCGGGATTGCACACACACACACCACACAAACAAACACACACAAACTCAGACCCAGGCTACTGACTTTTTCGTTTTGACTCATATAGATTCCTCCCACACAATATGGCCTTTCACTCGCTCCTCATATTCTAAATATCTAAGCTCAGTCACACAGGAGCTGTGATGCGTTCACTGCCCCTGCTCTTGCGCAAGTGAGCGCGCTTCTTCTGTCGCTCTCGGTCACATCTGCACGTTGAAAATAAAAGAGCTTCAGAGCGATAATCGATTACAAAGTCGAACATTTTGTAAACAGCTGCTTCGAAGCGCAGAGAAGGGAATTTTTTTTTGGATCTATCGTGTTTGGTGAGTTTTCCTGTTCACTTCTTCTCTAAGTAATCAATTTGTTCAGGCAAATTTTCTTACACTTAATTTGCATGGTTTTAACTATTAATTTCAAAAGCAAGCATGTGACATTTTCTCTAATAGACTCTGAGGACGAAGCAAAAAGTGTCTTTTATGCACATGTGTCCTGCTTTTTTTTTTTTTTTTAGAAGTCTTTTGTCAAGTGTCAAAGCACGAAGCTTCACAAACTATCTGGAGCAGCAGATCACGAGTGGTGGACAGTTTAAAACGTGGAAATTACATATACATGTATATATACACACACACATACATACTTATAAAATCTGTCCACAACTATATTGGCGCTCGGTTCGCAGGCTTGTTCTTCATCGATGACCTTTAGGAGGAACCGCAGCCCATCAGATTATTGTGCCTGTGTACTGTTTCTTCTTTGCATTCTGACTGTGCATCAGCCCACACATCGGGCGAATATTCAAATACTGCTGCATAACTGTGAGCGTGACACTCCCAAAAACTCTCTCCCTCTCTCTCACACACACTCACACAGAGAACAAGCGTCTTAACAGTCACTTTTCTCCTGCTCTGTGAGATGATCTTTAAATTGCGCACAGAAAGCTTCAGGTAGGTTCTCAGTCTCACACGGACTATATATGAAATTGATAGCAAATAAAATGTGCAGAAATTATATTATGTGTGTTTTAGCGCTTGCCATTCTGTTTTTTTTTTCAGCCGTCAAATCTTCACTTAATTTCTTCATTTTCATTTGCACTCAAACTTAGCAAATAGAATATGTTTAAAATTCTGCTCATGAAGATTTAATATGTGCAGTTTCACCACATGTTTAGATCATTTAACTAACCATTTTCTGCAAAAGATTCTTTTTCTGTCACACACAAAAACTAGTCATTCCATGCGTTTTCCGCTCTTTTTATTAACATCCACACACCGGAGACATTTTCACTATTTCCTTTAATAATCAACTTTACCATTTAAGAGCCCACGTGCACAATAAAGACTGCATACATTTCATTGCAATTGCGATTTCTCATAAAAGGCTGCAAACGAACTCTTCAAATGCTCGTTAAGTCTAATAAACACATGAGTAACAATAATTAGTGCATGTGAAATGAAGAAAATGTGGCTTACGTGTTTTTCTTTCTCGTTGTTTTTTGCTCTATATTTTGCCTTTATCGTCACTTTGCAGCACAAACCATAAAGACATGTGTGGTTATAGCAGATGACCTGTGGCGCATATAAGACTCAGGCCTGTAATGGCTGCTGTGCACCTGCTGTTACAGGGATAAAGTGTGACATGAGAATAAAGCAAACTTATTTTTCTGGACATGCATGAGATTGTTTTAAACGTGAGGTTAAAAATATACTCACATTTTCATTGACGGTGGAGTGCTGGCTGTCAGTGGATTGCTTCCTCGGCAGATAAAAGAATAATCTTTTGAATGATAACAGGCAGCACCTTTTACTTTACTGCTGTCGACCATACAGACAACTTAGATGGCTGTCTCACACCTTTCCTTTGTGTACTTTGAAAAAGCTTTTGGCACAGTTGGTGGACACTTGTGCACACTCTACAAAACTAATAATCTATGCCACAATTAAGATGTCTATTCCTATATTCATTTTTGCACGTGCAAAGTGTTTCTCATCAGACTTTTGCACAATGATGAATCAGACTGTCCCAGGTGTGCACACGTACTGTCTTTACGCATGTACACAGTAGCGTTATGCGCTCCAAGCCTCAGCCTGTAAGTTTTTGCGGAGTTGCTTTTACAGAATCTCCCAAAATTATCCTGTGCAGGCCTTCTTTTTAATGCTCCTGCTAATTATTCAATTTCACAAACAAGTGTTGTAAAGCCACTATACACGCACAGTATAGGCCTAAAAGCTGCAGGCCTACACTGCATGTGCAGCAATAATACGTCGGCTGAGCTCGTTTTTTATAAACGCTCTTGTTCAACTCATCACTCATCAGAGGGTTTTTTTCTGCACAGTTTTTAATTCATATGCCACCTTTTGAAATCGACTTCCTCCTCGCTGAGAACCTGCAGCCGCTTCTTTCTATCGCGCCAAACATTTCGGCGCAGCCTCTGGCGCCGCGAGGTCAAAACACTTTCAAGGGCGTTTAGGAGCCGAGGGCTGCTTTTCATTTGATATAGAAAATGCATCTGAGCGCTCTGTGTGAGTGTGTGTGTGTGTGTGTGTGTGAGAGAGAGAGAGAGTCGTCGGGCTGGATGGAGAGAGAAGGGCGTCTGGATGGTGACTTCACTGACACCAACAACTTCCTGACGCAACGCTACTGTAACAGCGGTGAGGAAACAGGGAGCTCACCTTTTTATCCGATGAACCAACATGATCCTATTTCTGCATAGTAAGCCGTCTCAGCTCTCCCTCCCCTCGCTTCCAAGAACGGGGACGGACTCCGTTACATCGAAGAGTAATCGAGTACATACGCGCGTAAAACATGTTCTGCAGCGCGAGCGCAAGAGCCACGTTACTTGTTGCGCTGCTTTAGGGTCCGTCAGAAAGCAAGGAAATCTGACTACCTGGTCTGCTTGTGATGTCAGGTTTGTGCTTTTGTTTGATAAAGCTGCTTCCACCCAGAGAGTAAACTTTTTCTCGGCTGTAGTCTGACAGAGAGCGAGCAAGCTAGCATGAAAAGGAATGTATGGCTGTGATCAACTTTAGTTTAGGCTGGAGGAAAGATGAAAATGAGTTTTTGAGTGCAAAAGAAATCTGTACTCCTCCTGGTTAGTGGTAACGCGTTACTTGGCACGTCGTTACCGCCCTGCGCTGTCCGGGAACTAGTTTGAAGTGGAAAGGCGTGCTCTCGTTTTTGAAGAGCCAGGCTGGCTGAAGTGACAGAGAGGGGGGGGAAAAAAGCCCGTGAGCGCCATTGAGAGTCGGGAGAATGAATGTGAGCGTGTAGTTGTGTGCAGGGATCCAAGCGGGCCGGGCCGGGCCGGGCTATGCAAATGGACTCGCTCTTCCAGGGCGCGCACCGACCTGTAGTAGCCTGATCCTGGACAGCCTATCGGACCTCCGTGTTCTGCTCTATCTCACTTTGAAGGGATGCTGGTCGTCCCCGGACACGTGAGCCGAGCTGATGAGACGAGTTTATCGCGGATTTGGATGAGGGGGTTTTTGCAGCGCGCTAACACCGAGGCTCCGGTGCGCTCACATGTGTGTTTTTCTTTCTTTCTTTCTCTCTCTCGGTCGCTCTCTGGATCCACCGCTCCGCCCCCCCCCCCTCCTCTCTCTCTCTCCCTCTCTCTCTCTCTCTCTCGCTCCCCCCTCCACCCCCCCTCCACCTCTTTTCGCAACATTGACGCAACCAAAAAACACTGGAACAAAAGAAACAACTTCCTTGAAGCTTTGCTGAAGCTGCACTTAGTCGGAGAGAGGAGGAAGCTCGTTGTCAACTTGGCTCGGGTGGAAGCGTCGAGGTGAGGGTGGCACCGGTTGGCCCGGCTGGCAGCGAGAGAGAGAGATGCGGTCGATCGCTCCGAGAAAAGGCGTCCAGGAGATCGAGTAAGTGCCATCAAAACACCCAGTGGAGTCATTTCAACTTTTGCTGTGTGACCTCTCGACTAGTTGAGTTGGCCGTGCGGTGTCAGTCGCCGCAAAAAATAAAGTCGTTTTGGTCGATTCTCTGCGATGCGGGGCACAAAGTAAAGTCCATTTAGCGGGATGTTGTCGATTAGAATATAAGTTATGAGCCTATAGATTCATCGCGGGGGGTGTGTGGACATATGTGCCGCTTTCAAAATGACAAGTATGTCATGTTTTTTTTCCAACAATTTGACATTTAGGAGCCGCTGACAACGAGGCTTCAACTACACCGCTGTCAGCCTCACACACTTGGAGGCTTGATGTGTGTGATGTGAATCAGTTTATATGAGGTGAGACGAACACTATATGAGTGTTGTGCATTGACAAGTCTCCCACACTGGCTCCCAGTTTATTATTGTTATTCATGCAGCAGCCCTGAGCAGCCGCCGGTCGCATGAAGATCCTGGCGATCAACACAACGTACCCGCGAACGGAGCGGCGATGCCGTCGCTTTTTATTCACTGTGATGAACGTGTGGTGGTGTTTTTTGTCATGTGTCTAACTTGATCCGCAGTTTTGGGGCGGACGAGCTCGGCGCTTTGTCGCGTCGGTGTTTTCGCTGCATGAACAAAGGGCTGGATGGAGTAGTCGGTTCGGCACAGCGCGTCGGTGGAGAGCAGGCGGGCTGTTTACAATAATAACACCAGCGCGGTGACGTCACCTGAGCGACAGCGGCCCCGGCCAACCAGGGAGCCGCTCCGCCATCAGCAACACGCTATATTTGGAAAGTGGTTACATCATCGAGGTAGAGCAGCGGCCTGAGGAGGGCGGGACTTCCGCAGGGATTTTCAATTTGTAGTCCAGAAACAGGACAATGAATAGATTCGATTTGTCTTCAACTGGAAGTCTGGACTTTTTTTTTTCTAAAGCTTATCAACATTTCCAGAGATGGATCACATTCTCCTGCTGCCAACATCCTGTTTGGTGTGCACTGCTTATGACTGTGTTATTACACTGCAGGCATGGTCAGGTAACCTATAGGCCTAATTTAATATAACCTCTAGAGTGTCAGTGGAAAATGTGAGTATCTGTCAATAACGTGTTTCCAGTTTCAATGCTAAAAATACTTGGCTGTGGAACACTTGGGAGGCTGCTGTTTAATTTTCATACGTACATAAAATTTCTCAGCAACAGCCTACTCCATAAATGTTTACTGATCCCCCAAGATGTCTTGAAACTAGGGATAGGAGGTTCTATAAGAGAAGTAGAGATAGTGCAAGAACTGTATCTTTTTCTTCAATGTTGACTTCACCAGAAGTATTGATACTATGATAGATTTAAAGATACATTTTTTGCAACCATGTAGGAGCATTTGAGCCACCAACTGGCCCCAGTCCTCATGCCCTCAGTTCCTACAATGGCCAAGTGAAAAAAAAAACACAGCAAATTTGGTCAATTTGCAGTTGTACGTTGGGCTTCGACACTGTGAACCCATCAGAGTTAATCACTGGAAAGAGCCTACAAAGCTGCAACAAAAGACAAAACTACGCCCAAACTTATGTTTGCTGATAGATAGATTAGGAAACAGCCTTGAGGTGGTCTGCATACAGACTCTTTGTTAGGAACTACTGCAATCACATGCCAGCTGCCTGGCATTACGCCTTTACTAAAAGTAGTCACAGTAGTCGTGGTAGTAGTATATTAGACTGTAATATAATAATACATTCAAAATTGTGGACAGTAATCTCCTAATTTGTCTAAATGTAATGTTGTGTAAGTGTCAAATTAGATGTAAGCACAGTGAGTACTAGTGACCAACAGTGTGCAGGATTGTTTGTTTTTTCCCACCTCAGTTTAGATGACAATCGTCTACAAAAAAATTAAAAAAAAGTTTTTATCAGTGCAGAGTATAAGTATTAATGTCACCAATGCCTGCTCTCATATTGTTTTAAATTTAAAATACCGGCCGTCACACTATAAGAACTGAGTCACTCTCCACTCTGGACACTGTTTTTCATGAGAGCATAAGATCATTAAATACAGGCGGTGAACTTGAGACAAGCAGCCAGGAGCTGTGGTTGTCTCTACCCTTTATGTAAATATTTGCCCTGCATTTAATGAATATTGGCCTTTGATAAGCTCAATGCAATCGAGAAAAATATAAACAGTCATCCCACTAGAAAACAATTTTTTTTCAGGCTGATTTATTACATATTGCATTAGAGTAATAACCTCTATTAGACATTTAAAACAGTCATATAAACACTAGCTGATGGAAAAACACACCTGCAACCACTGATTCAACTCACATGTACCTTCTTACTCACTCCACATAAGTCCTGTCCTCTGTAGTGTCTGTGTAACTGTTCAGGTTTTGTTGTGGTTTGTGTGGTTTGGTGCCTTGTTTGTTGATTGTTTCTTTCTTTATTTTGTCTTGTAATGTGATTGTGCTTCTGTTTTTTTTGTACTGCAGAACAGGAACTTGTTGAAAACCAGTTTTACCAGAGTCAGACCAGTTTAAATGTTACACATCATAACATCTGTTAAGATAAGATATTCCTTTATTAGAACCACAATGTGGGAAATTTACTTTTAGTCTTTCCCTGTCTAATAATAATCAAATGGAATTAATATTTACCATAGAACTACAGAGCAGTGTGAAGCTCCAATTTCTAGCATCACCTCTCCAAAAAGCCGCTGTATGTTGGTTGATTGTGACAGGTGACTAATATAAATTTAACACATAGCCAACATCAAGAAAACATGTTCTTCTCGTTATCAAAACAGCAACACTAGCAACAGAGTTTCAGATCAGCTCACGCAATGAAATGACACTTCGTGAGCACGTATGCCTATGAATGGAAAAAAAATTCAAACACTTTATACTGTTTGTGTTTTGTTTTTGAACTCACTGTAAAATTCCAGGAATCTCTTCGCATATACTCTTTCAAATATGAATCAAAATGTGGGTCAGAGATTTAATTCTATGAGTGCAAAACATGTCACTTACAGTGGAAATGACTAAACAGTTTCTGGACACAGGACTGAAAACAAACACTCATTCTGAACGTTATCTTAATGCTGATATTTATACAGTACGGGCATAGGCATGCTGTGCAACCCTCATGAAGGCAATTAAGGAAATCTGCTGAGGGCTTTAGTGTTTTTTAAATGCTCTTTAGAGGAGAAAATGTTATTGCATACCGTGACCTAAACACAGCATGGCGTGTACTAAATGTAAAATATAAAATGAAGAAGTGAAAAAATGTATAGACTTAATCCTGTAAGAAAAAAGAATATCCATTAAAAGTTGTAGGACAGTCCAGTGGGATGCTTATATTAGTCTCCTTTCTTCTTTTGAATGTCACTAGAGCTCATATAATGTTAAAATTGTTGATACTGCTGTAATTTAATTTTCAGACAGAGATATTGAACAGTCTCCTGAGACATTTTCAATGTATTTCCTTAATTGTTTAGGGGTACACCTGTCTCTGATTGTAGCATGATTTTAAAAAGAAGAAATTGTTTAAATTGAACACTAATCTTTCTTTAAATTATGCCCACCTAGGTGTCAGTGGACAGTCTTAATCCTGTGGTGAAGCTGCCATGCTCGGCTTTATTTTTTGGCTCAATCATCGTCAATTTAGAGATAAAGATTGTTGTTACAAAATATCCTCAAAATATCGCTGTTAACATCAGCCTTCCTAAACTTATTCTTCGAGGCCTTTCAGTAACCCTGCATGCCTAGGATTAGATCTTGCTTGTGTTTAGCCCTCTCTGTAATCCCTCTCAGCAGTCTGCCTCAATAAAGAAAAAAAAATAGTGAGAGGTGTGGACAATCGTAAAGATAAAAAAAAAATAATACTGCTAGACCAAGGAGCAACACGAACAATGTTTCGTTTGGTGGTTTAAACCTTTTCCAAAAAATAACATGTCTTTTGAATTGAAAACACCTCTCTCTCTCATCAGGTTGAAACACACCAACCAGGGCACTGAATGTTCGACTCTTATGCAGTAACATGTCTCGGAAGTTATTGGTCAGATGGTTTGGCTTCATGTATGAGGCCTTTTTTTGGTCTAGTCTGGAAAAAGCAGTGCTCAATACATATGAAAAGAGAAATATACATAGATGTTATTAATTATTATAACAGAGTTCAAAAGCCATACCTCATAATCTTGTCAGTGACAGCTCTGGGTCTGCAGACGACACAGTATTTGCAGTCTCAACAGTGAATCTTTTGTGGACTCTTTTGCTATTTAACATACAAAATTTTTATGAGTAAGTCTCAAACCAAAGAATTTCTTAGTGGATCATCCGCAGCTCATTTTCCTTCTCTTCTACTAAACACTTTTCCCCCTCTGTCCGATGCAGCTAGCCGAGTTCTTCCCTTTAATTGTCCCCTATTTGTAATGAAATGATAGACTACTCGATGAATTATACTCAGTTAATTTTATTGCTATGTGTGCGAATGTCTGTAAGTTTGTACAGAAACTAAATAAAAAGGGCTTCTTGTGCTTTAATATCTGAACATATTGGTCAAGCATGTGATAGTATTTAGCAGAATCCTGGCTATAAGAGTCTGTTTTATGCTTTTACTTTAAGATAAGCGTTTCCTTTGTCATGGGATTAGGTCGAGGCAAAATTTGTTAGAAAGATAAATAAGAAATAATATTTCAGCATGACTTCTGAAAGCACATTTAGATGTAAACAAGTTGGTGTGTGAGTGGGTGAACTTTTTATAGCGCCCGGGGGCTAATGTGACCACCTTGCAGCTTTTGTGCTAAAAAGAGGTCAGAGGTCTCTGTTGTGTTTTCAGGGTGACCTGCTAGTGACTATTAGCCATTGATAAATGTGATGTCCCACAAGTGTGCGGGGCCAGACCCCTCCAAAGGGGGAGGTGTCATAACACGCCCCACACTAACCTCCCGGCCAGCCCCACCTCAACTAGTGCATACACACACGCAAACACACACACTCTGCCCTGCTGACAGGAGCACAAGGGGGCAGCTGCTACAGATGTCTCATAGAGAGAGGGGGAGGGGTACCGAGGAGACATCAATGGAGAGTCTCTTTCTAGTATGGAGTTCTCAGTGGGGCTCATTGTGTTTTCTAAAGACCAAGACGAGGGAATAGGCCACGTTAATATAGTAAGCCTATGGTCTCTCATAGTACTTTGTTTCTTGATGTTGCTCATTTCGGCTGCTACGCTGCTTTTTGCATGTGTTACTTAAACTGTCTTCTGTTATACACTTAACTGATATTTGCTGTGAAGAGTTGAAGGACGGAATAATTGCGATAATTTAGTTTCTAGTTTTACTTGATGTGACCTCTGATATTTTTATTTCAAAAAGTGAACAGAACAAACTGTAGTTAAAGCTATGATTAAATTCACCTGTACAGAGAGAGAGAGAGAGAGAGAGAGAATTAAGGATGAATTTCACACTTTGTTCATTTCTAATACCTAATTAAGTTAAGGGATTGGCAGCAATGTATCACAGAGAGGTGACAATGTGTGGATGGTCTCATATCAGTCAACACTTAATGCCCTCATGATAAAATGTGATTTCACTGTATAGCACACTTTTTCAACAAGAGTGAAGTGAAAACACCTGCTGGTGTCTTAAGCTGACATTAAAGCCGCAAACTGTTGGTCTTCTGTGGTGCACGGGTGCTTATCCCTGGTTTAATTTCACCTCTGTCCTTAATCAACCCTTTAGAGTCTTTTCAAGTGTCATTCAGTCTATTTTCTTCACTTCAGTCAAATAGAAAGATTTGTGTTTGAGCTCTTGAAGCATGTTGTGTTTTGCCCAGATTTTGCCACTGTCTTATTTCCCTATCATTTGATGTGATGCAGTCCCATGTCTGGTAGTGGTGTGAAAGGCCATCTTTTGAATCACATGAGGGAAGAAGAGAGAGGGGGGAAAAAAATCCGTAAAACTCCTCCTTGAATGAGAAGCAGCTGACTGTAACAGCCAACCATGCACGCAAGTCATCTAACATGAAATCAAATTACATCGAACTAAAACTGCCCCAGCATGGCAACTTTGCAGCCGGGTTAGCCCGCCGTGGCCAAACACCACGATAGATGACACTGTGGCTCTTGTTCAGCTCGTCTACCAGAAGACAAGGGAGAGCTCCTCTCCGTCTCAACCCTCCTAATGAAGAGATGTATTATGATGTGATTTCATTTGGGTCCTGCAGAAAAGCTGCTGTGGATAACAGAGCAGTCTGAGTAGCATGGTTCATTTGTGTAGTGACATGTGACTTGTGTTTTCGTGAGTCATAAGGATCTCCTGCCTAATGGAAGGCAGTGTGTGCTCATGTGACGGTGACACAATGCAAGATGAACTGTATAGTATTCACCAGAGCTCAGCTTGGCTACTGTTTGGCTCTGCTAATAGGGACCCATGAGTGTCTTTTTATCTTGTGAATTTTTTGGTCACAAAGAAACTAAACAAACCGCAATTTCTGCTCATGTCATTGAAGAGCAATTGTGGTTACTGCTTAATCTTTTTCAAACTCAAACTCAACAGTATATTAATCCGCAAAGCTGTAAGTGCTGCATATGAGCGGATGAATGCGTGTGTTTGTGTGTGCGATGTCTTTCAGTACTGCATCATGATCTTCCCTATGGTCACGGTGGTGTTTTTGCTGGCTCATCCCTGCCTCTCCACATGCCTGTTTAACAACACAGAGCTCCTCCTTACTGGCTTCCTGTCCAAACCAGTTTATCTGTAAACAAGTGTGTTTTTTTCCTCTCCGCCCCATTGTCCACACTACACCAGAATGCATACACAATGGGCGCCCTCTCTCTCCCAGTCTGCTTTTGTACTCCAAAGTAAAAAAGCTTTATGTTTTTTTACTATATCACACACAGCAATGCAAATAAGTTAAAATGCTATAATATGAGGAAGAAAGAAATCTGAAGTTTTAAACTGCTGTTACCATGAATGAAAAATTAAATGATACATTTAACTGTGTATACATTTTTAAAAAAGACAAGTAGAAATATTAAGTTAAAGTTGCGTTCAAAAGATTCACTTAAGCACAAACTAACAGCAGGATGCAGGTAATTCTTTTCTCCAATACTGACATGACAGGTGAATGTTATGTATTGTTATTATGTGTGCATTGGGATGAAATGGCTGTCTCTGTTTATCTTGCCCGAGGTACACTATGCTACACTAGATACGATAACAGCAGGGTTATTGTGGCAGAGCCCAGCCCGTCGCTGTTTTGGCCATTGCTTGTACACTACAGTGTGTGTGCGTCTGTGTGTCTGCGTATGTGTGTGCAATCATGTGGTGTTGCCAAGCTAATCTTAAATTGACAAAAAGTGGTTGTGTCATATAATTTACTTATGGAATTTGTTTCTTTTAAGCTAGACATCCGAGTCCCTTTGAAAGGTGCAGAAAACAAATCAGTTAAACGTTTAAAAAAAGAGGAAACTGAAAAGAAAACTTCATTAAAATTAAAGAGGGCAATATGATGTCACAGCAATTTAAGATAAGAAAGCCGAAGACTGTCCTCATTCAAACTGTGGGGGAAAAAAAGCGTCTCCCACCCAGCCCCACATTATGACTGAGAAGAGGAAGAACGTAACTGCTGACTGAGCCTCTGTAACTTCAGCAGCCCCTTTACCTCACTGATTCAAAGTTAAGGCTTTTATTGCCTTTTGTTCCCTGACATCCTTCATGATTTGGTTTGCATCTCCTTGGCCTTAGGAGCATTCTCATCGATTCCTTTACCTCTTGACCTAATAATATACCAGATGCTATTGCCACTTATGGCGGTGGTAATGTGTTATATTTGGCTATCTTTTGATTGTTTCTGATAGGCCTGTCACTCCAAGACAAGCACTATTGTGCTAACTGCAGATTTCTATAAATAAGGAACACATTTTGACATTCATGGCACTCATATGAAGGATGGTAATAAAGATTTCACAGTGTATTCAGGATTCTCATACACCCATAAGACAATGCTTTTACGTGTGCCTAATGTGAAAACTTCCCTTGTATATAAATTATGTCCTGTAACAAAGGCTATAAATGCCTGTAGGCTAAATGTAAAGTGGAAACAGTGTGTTTACATGTCCACAGTTCAAAAGGTGGTTTTATGTGCTCTGACAAAAAGCATCTGAAAGGTCTTACATCACATTTTTATATAGGATGCTGCGCAGGAAGACGTACACAGATGCCTTACTTAAGTAAAATACAACTGTGAAAATACTCCATTGTATGTATAAGCCTTACATGCAAAATTCTATTGAAGTAAAAATACACTATTATCAGCAAAGTGTACTTGAAGCATCAAAAGTAAAGTACTGGTTCTGCAGAAATCTGTCCCCTGTTGTATTGTTAAAGTACAATATTGAATCACTAATACTAATGTGTAAGTAATTTTGCCATTGTGGCTGGTTGAGGTGGAGCATGTTTAAACTACTTTATACTGTTCTGTAGTTTTGTCCAGTGGTTCCCAACCTGGGGGTCAGGCCCCTCCAGACGATCACAAGATAAATCTGAGTGGCCATGAGATGATTAATGGGATAGGGAAGAAGAAGAAACAAGGGATAATTTAAATGGGGGTAATTTGGCCTCTTTGAGCCTCAAACAGTTATTGAAATGAAACCATGTGAGAAGTTTTCAGTGGAAATGTCTCTTTGGTGGAACAGCTAATGATTCATAGACATCTGAAACATGACAAGCGCACTCAAATAGACACTACCTTTTTACAAGAGGTTGGCCAAAAAGGTTGGAAACCAACAGTTTAGTCTATCAAATGTAATGTATTTTATAGGATTATGATATGTCTTTTTTGCTGCAGTACGTTAAGTCTTACTCTGAAAAAAAAAAACTCAGATAAGCGTGGTGGACTAAATAGTACCATATTTACCTCTTAAATGTAGTGGACTGTGCGGTAGCAGAAAGTGTAAATATTCGAATAAAGCAGGTCTACAAATACCGTAACAATACACTGAAGTACAGTACAAATGTGAGTCAATGTATTTAGTTAATTTCCACCAGATGATGTCCCTGATTAGGAACAATCAGTGGGTTAAAGTGCATATAAAAGCAGACAGGTGATACATTTTACTCGTCTGAGTGAGGAACAGTGTATTTTACTCACAAGGCCAGTTGCAGTTTTGTTGTGGATCACAATGAAGTGAGCTTTTGATGTTTGCTCAGTTCAGTTGGTACCATGGCTGCAATATATTACAATGCTTACAGGTACATAATGAGGAGCTTTTAATGGAAGTTGTAGTCATTTATATGCACCAGTGGTTACAACGTGACAAAGGATGATGTTTGGTATAACATCAAGTCAAAGAATATCATGCATCTACAATATTTCGAAAGTGTATATATGATTTAGTCTATGGTGCCTAATAATGCACTTTTGATTTCTCTTATTGATTTAACCATAGACTTTTTGTGGTGACCTCTAAAAGCTGCACGCTGCTATTAATGCTGCACAGACGTGACTAAGGATCGTGGCATTCATTTCATATCAGAAATCCTGGTGTGAACAAGTTTGACCGTAAAGAGGTTTTTTTCTCTCTGGTTCCTGCTGTGAAAGCGGCGGAGGGAGCGAAGGAGTTAACGCGTCCCTCTCTGTTGAACGCTGCGTGGGCTGCGAGATCATTCGAGAGTGCATTTTCAGCGTCCAATCAGCGGCGCGGAGCCCAGGCCGCTTTCAGCCAATCAGGAGAATGGGAGGCTCTATCGAATTTGAATGAGGAGTGTATCTTTCGGCGCCATTTTCGAGTGAGCAGCGATCGCCTCAGCAGCTGCGGGGAGAGGATGCTGCGAATAGAGAGAGAGAGGGAGAGAGAGCGAGCTGAGGCTGAGACGGGGGGAGAGGAACCAGGCGCTCAAAATTCAACTGCGCTTTTAGAGAGGGGCGTCACGCACTTCCAATGGAAACGCAGGTAAATGAAGCCGCAAAGTGTTTAAGTTGATTTTCAATCGGACGATAGCAGCGGACTTGAGAGGAATACGTGGAAGAGCAGAGAGAGCGACCGCGGCGGGGAGACGTTAGCCATTTGGCCAGCTTTGCCAGCTTCTTCTACTCCTAGCAGCTAGCCTGTTAGCTTAGCTTGCTAGCACATTACAGAGGGATTTCTGACTTTGCTGCGCTGTAACGGTAAAAAAAAAAATGCGCTCACACGGCGGTCCGTTTTATCCTTTCGGCAGTGAAAGAGAAAAAAGGGAATAGATGGAGAATTATTTTGCGTGAATGAGACACTTTAACTTGGCGGTTATAAATCAAAGTTGAACTATAATGGAGTATTTTTTTTGGCATTGGAGCCCCGGTTTGAGCGGGAGGTGCACGAGCAGCCAGGCTCGCGGAGGAGAAGCCCGGTCGGCAGTGTCAACAAATGCACACGGCACCTCCACTGGCTTCGGAGGGAAAAAAAATCAATAGGAGAGACCGGGACAGACACGGTGTCTTTTGTGGCAACTTCATTTTTTATCAAGGCTGACTTTTTGGTAAATAGCATACGTCTTATTGCAAGCAGAGTTTTTTTTCGGATTGTTGTTGAAAACAGCTGGTAAGTTTGTCATTATATTGCTGTTTGACCTTACACTTAATGATGCCCTTAGTATCATAATGGAGTTTGTTTCATTTTCCTGTCTCTGTCGTGAAGTGGCTGTTAACATGTGTCTGCTGTGCCAAGTCATTATTAACTCATCCGACGTGGAGTGCTTCATATTTGTGTCTGGTACCAGGTTTGAATATCTCGGTGGACCAAGTGACAACAATCATAGGTAGCAAGTTGTGATGCATCAACTTTAATAGCTCTGTTAAACCTTAGACGAATGACTGTCATAACCACTAACGATGCAATAAAGTTGAATCAGCATCAGTTATTAAAATAAGATTTGTATTGATAGTTTGCGGCTTATGTCTCGATGTGATGTTTGGATTTTTTGAATGGATGGTTTTCGATCATTGCTTCCTGTCTCCTTTTGCCGTTTTTTGCCCTCACTAGCCTCCCTCCACTTTCTGTTTGCCTTGGACCCTGATTAAATTCAAGCACATTGAAGGAGGAAAAAAATCTTCTACGTGGTCTAATCGGTTTAGTAAAGAGTGAAAAGCGGACCCTAGTCGTTAATTACTAGAGAGGTTGTGTATGTGATATTTTATGCTGCCTTGTGCTTCTCATAATGAACATGACTAGTACAGCAGAGAGGAAAAGAGACGCTCCATATAATTGTGCGTCTAAACCCGCCCCTTCTACTTCCTTCTAAGTAGAGATCGGTTTAATGTGTTACATAATGTGAGGCCTTCCTATCTTTTACAGTGTTGCGTTTATTTTAACAAATAGGTGTCCACATTGTCACATATAGTCCACATATAGTCAGATGAAAAAAAACCTCATTCAAATTAACTGCGTCGAGAGAGAGAGGCAACCCTCTGTCCATTTTCCCTGCAATGCCATTTTTTCACCTTGCTCCGGCACAAATGACAGTGTGCTTACTAATAGCATTTCTAGGATTTTTATTTTCTCAAACACATTCTGCAGCAGTAATGTTAAGAGTTGTGCTTTGATTTTAATTAGACATGCATGACCTGAGTGGAAATGTAACTAAATACCATTGTCTTAGGCACACTTTTCTTCACTGGAATTGCAGATTGTACCGATAGCATAATAACTGTGGTGGAAGTGGGACAGCATTTTCACGATGAAACCGCCCACCTCATAGTAAGATTTTGTTTATTTATTTTTGAGGGCATTCAGTTGGTGGGAAATTAGCTAACATGATATGAGGGACAGACCTTTCACAGCCACATAGCAGAGCGAAGAGGAGGAGAAGGAAAGTACTGTACTGCAAGATCTGATGTGTCAGACTGACAAGAAAACTTTGAATTTGTGGGTGTATGAAACACAGTGAATAGGATGATGACTTCAAAATGTGACAGGCATGTGATTATCTGCTTTAGGAATAAATACGTATGTCAATATTTATTGTGCACCACATGGTGTATTTAAAATGGACAGGCAACTTCTAAGTTTCCATTTTACTCTATTTGTAGAGCTGTGTTAGTTTTCATGCTCCGATATGACACACACATATTGTTAAGAAAAAAATTATCTCAGATTATTGATAATTTAGATTAAAAATAAGCTGCTTCTTGATGAATTGATCAACAGTGTAAAAAAAAAACTATTTAGGTCACTCCACCAAGTGGGGATGTGCTTTGATGTAATTTTTTTTCATACCACCAGACAGACTGGGTGTAAAAGTAGTGCATGGAAAATGTAATTATTTAAAATTCAGTGTCTAATTGTTTTTATTGGGTGGATATTACTAGTCTGATGCATACATGTATGTACACTCAAAATATTTATAAACTAAGTATATCTGCCTGCTTACTTTGTGCTAAAAGTTGAAATTATCTGTGTGCTGCTCGGTCATTGTGTGACAGATAGGAAGTCAAACTGCTCTAATACCATAAATGGATAAAAAATATTACTGAATATGTGGCTGTTAAAGTGTAGGTATAAAAAACGTCACATTCAAAATATTATGATTCACAGTGTTAATCTGTTTGTTAAAATTGAAAAAGGCTAAAATACACATGTTATAGACAGTCCTTTATATTTTAGTTGAGGCAACATTAGTGATTATTAAAGTCCAATTTCATCCAGTTTAGTTGATGGAAGCAATCTTTTGTGATCAGTTTTACAAAATCAGCTGCAGTGTGTGTCCTTATTATGGATATTTTTGCTTCATAAAAAGTACAGATTTTAATTTGTTAGACCTCATCTCTAGAAGGGAGTAGGTATCACTTTGTCAAAGAGAAATTTTATGATCAAGAATCTTAGTAATACATGAACTTTTACACACTGATTACCTAGTTTTAGAATGTGTACCAGATGTACTCAACCAGTGAAATAGGTGTAAATATTTTGCTCATATTCTTCTGAAGAAGGACTACATTACTGTTAACACTGTCTATGTATGCAATTCTCATATCAGTACTGGTGTATTTTAACAGTTTTTATTTCTGTTGTGCCAACAGTTAATCTCCTTAAAATGCTACAGGTCTATGTCTTCTCTCCGTTCTCTGGTATTTGCCTTTTCACTCTCTTTGTAGAGCACCGTTGTGCTGTTTCAGACTGTTAGCATGACATTCTGTGACTCATCATTCTGTCTTCTCAGACCCCTCCGGCAAAATGGGCTCCCACCCCCATTTCCTGGTGAAACTGTGCCTCTCTTCTTGTACTTGCTCACATGTGTTGTAGCCAGGCTGCAGAGAACCCCCACCCTTCTCTTCCTTCTTTCTGCACCACTCAGCACAAACTTTATAGTATTCAAATTTGCAGTGATGGGAACAGGTTTTCACGGGTCTTGTTGGTTATTTTCCAGAAGCTGGCCTTGGTTTCAGCTCTATGCATCAGCAGCATTAAATAGAAGCTGTCAAATTATTTTATGTGCATCAGTCATTTCTCTGGCAAATGTAATTTAAGTTCTGGAATAATTAAAATAGTGGTCAATCTAGGTAAACCTCAAGTTTGAATGTGATCTTATGTGACACAGTCTGTGTGTGTGTGGGTGTGTGTGTATTTTGCATCATGTATTTATCCATAAAGTTAAGACTGGCAGTATATGAGAGTGCCAGGTCCTTGCATGCTTCTTACAAGCATATGTTTTGCATTGGCTTTGATTTTTGCATACAGTAGGTGCTGCACCATTGTTGTGCACGTGGCCTTGCACCTGTTTCATTAAAATGGTGAAAATAGTAAAAACAGACTTTATAGAGATGGCATTAACATTTTTAAATAATTGTCAGTTATGTACTTAATTGTTGTTGTGGTTTGTACATACTTCACTTCTGGTAAGTTAAAGTTAGTGGAATTGTCATGCCTGCTAGAGTAAGATATATATTAATGTGGCATATTAGCAGCTTTAAAAATTTTAGTATATTTTTTAAAAAGTTGCTCCTGTCTAAAAATTTGCCCTCTGCAGCTGCAGTCAAAGTTGCAGACCCCCTGTTATTTTTGTTTTGTGTAGTGCCAGAAGTACCTATGGACTTGGATAGCATGTTTAGAAAGAATACGTCAGCTGTTACAGTGCTGGTGAATTCTCCGCTTGATAATTAAATTTTAGGTAGTAACATGATAACCTACAGCAGTAGCAGTAAGATCTGACATAGCAAGAGTATTGCTCTTCAGACTACACACATGGTGTTTTCATTTCTGCTGCACCAGCCTTTTTTTCACCTGAGGGTGCTAGATTAGCTCACAGTATTAACTTGTAAGCAGTTAGATTGAAAAGATTTATATGATCCTCAAATATTGGTGGCTGTTTTTTGTATTTCTGCATTAGTTGCCATAACTTGGTAAGCAGGTAAGACCTCACCCTCTGTCCCCTCTCAGTGTGCTTGCTTGCCACACGGTGTGACCAACAATGTCTTGTTTTGTCAGTTTTAAAAGTTTGCTTCAAACAAATAATTTTATGTATTTCCTACAGTAATGGCAGCATTCATAATTTTAGATTTACTGCTGAAACCAGTGTTGATCTGCTCGTGTGTAACTGTCTCTGCCCTAACAGTTGCAAGTACTAGGTAGGTCAAACCTAGCAAGGAATGTGATGAAATCATCAGAGAGCTTATTAATTCTGGTATTTATCTGTAATTAATCTAGGTTAGTGCACTAACATACATGAGAACCATAATACGCTTTTTGATTTTCATTTCTTTATTTATTTTTAATTTAATGGTAACATGTAAACTCAGTCAACAGTGTAACAATAAAACTTAAAGTCCCTGGAAAGCCTCATTATTTTAGTATGAAAAATTTTGGTTGTGATGTGTGTTTAACACACTTTTTTTACATTGTGAACCAGAGTAATGTTGGTATCTGAATTCAACCTAGGCATTTGTGTTGGAATATGTACCAAAAAAACAAGTATAGTCTGTGTGTTTGTGTAATTGGTGCATGAGTGTATGGGTGTGCCATTCAGCTGTCACACTTTGCTTCCTCTTTTGCCTGTCTTTCTTATGTGTGTATGTACATACAACATACACACTTATCAGGATCCCTATTTATGTCTTACTTTTGGCTCTGCAAGTAGTGATTCTGTGTAATTAAGAAAAAGTTGCAATAGTCATGTCAAAGGTTCTGGTAGGCATCAACAATGAATTTTTTTCATGGTTTTGCCCTTTTTAGGAGTTTCATGCTTTTGGTCAAGTGTAAATCAAGTCCTCAGGTCGTACTTTTGAAATTGCATCACAGTGTACTGCTTTGTCTGCATCCTGTTTATTGCTGCTGGCTTTCGTGGCAGTAGGAGGAAGCTTGAGATAGTTCAAATGAAGTAGTAAATAACTGGAGAGATCAGACATGAATTTGTTGAGGAATGTGTAATACTCAGTTGAAATGCAATGTTTATACAGTAGTGGCAGGCACAGCAATTGTGTGTTCGGATTAAATATTTCACCAGACACATTGTGGGCACACACTGGTGTGTTTAGATGACAGACACTGCTGTTGGTTATGGGGGAATCATATAATGTGGTCCACCCCTGCACTGGAAGTGGTTAAAATGTCTTATAACGATTATTAAAACTTTGAAGACATGCACTGTCCTGTTGTGAGACCTCCTTTCACTAACTAAATCCAAACAGCACAATGAATCATATTGAGCAAATCTTGAAATGATGGTTTAACAAAACCAGTTTTAGACATTGGTGACATCATACTTCTCATGTTTTTATTCAAATGAAAACTTCATTTCAAATCCAATGTTTTACATAATTGTTTTCATTAGTATAGATTGTGTCCCAGAAGTGTGAAGAGTCAGTCTGTCACACTCACACCTGACAGTAAATGGAGGGGGTGGTGTATACCTGTGGAGTGGAAGAATGACTCAGAGGTCACTCTCACATATCTGCTAGTGTTGTCCTGTGACATAGGTTTATTCTCTTGTCGAGCCCAGGTATGTGTTTCCACATGTTTTTGGAGTTTTCTGTAATTAATTTGACAACATATGGCTGTAGCTTCCAGGGAATCCCAGTCACTCTGCCCGTGCCATGCTGGACATGTTTTGCTGAGTGAGCAAATGTAACAGGTTTTCCTAGGATTAACACATACCATTACAATACTGGTGTTTGTAATCAACAGAGAAGTTCTTTATAGGTAGCATCCCTGGTCTGCAGTGAACAATAAAATGATTCACCACCTCCTCAGTTGCTTTTAGACTTACACACCCTCTCAAAGTATTTTTAGTAAAATGTGATTTTTTTTATTTATTTTTTTCAGCTATGGATATGTCATCACAATTGGCTGCTTTGTTATTATGGATGAATCGGTTTTGTATTTGCTTTTACAACTGTAGAGATCTCATGCTGTGTACATGCTGCCCCAGTAGCTGATGAAACATTTTATCACACCTTATAAAGTTGTGGCACAGTGAACATAGTATATTTGTACTGTCTACATTGTCTTGCCAAACACCAAACAATGATTTACTATCTGATAAACATTACCTGGTGTTTATCTGGCTTAAATATTTCATGTGATGGATTTGTAATTGTGTAGGGATACATGTTGCTTGCATGCCAAAGTGAAAAGAAAAGCAACAGTGTGCCTACTCTTATATTCATTATATTCTGTATTGCTTGCTAAATATATTCTGAAAATAGTATGAATCAGTAATGTTTTTAAATTCTTGGTGCTTTCAAACGAGGCAGTTGTGTCTGCAGATATTTAACTTGGAGGAGGTTGCCTCCATGTCCCAATGGCTAAAGATAGAAAGCTTTATGAATACAATGAGAAACTCAATTTTGCACAGATCTTTTCTTGTGGATAAATGTGATTGCAACTCAGGTTTTTCTTTTCCACAGCTTACGATGTCATTGTAGACCTCCCTTTAGTTTGTGCTTCTACAGGCAGGAGACAGTGTAACACAGACCAGAGGAGGCAGGCCCAGACCACTTCTGGGGAGGTGATGAGTTGTCATGTCCACGTCCCTACCCGATGGGGTGTAGGAGGTTACTTGACCTTCAACCTTGGGGTCAGGTGACTCTTTGAGGCCATTGTATGAGGAGCGAATGTCGTAGGAATGGGTTAAAAAGGCTGAGCAGTGAAGGTGACATGTCTGGGCATGCTTCCTTAAAGGAGAGGGAGAAAATGGTGAGAGGTTAGAGTCATTGATGTGAACAATTCCACCTGGACTTGTAAAGAAATTATCAGCTTAAAAAGAAAACACACAGCCTACCTGATAAATTTCTTCATGCATTTTTGTTCAGTAATTAGAGGGATGGACAGGGTAAAATTGTTGTTTCATTGCTTCTTCAGTTTAATTCATACAATACTGTCTCAGCCTCTGTATAAATGATCTAAAAATGGCATGTGTACTTGACACAGAAGATAAGGAAATGATTGGGCAAATTTTCCATTGTGAATTCAAGTTGGCATATTGTGTGTTTCCATTGTTTTCCCACTTTGCATTGTTTAGATAGACAGTATGCTGCAGGGGTAAAGTTTTAAAAGGAGCGGGGTATCAGCTGTTTTCAACAGGAAAAATCCATCAACTGCCTTAGCTGTACTCTGTAAATGTAGTTTACAATTAGGGTTGCAACATTTTTTGTTGCTGGTTAATTAATTCTTCTTTTTTTTTAATTTCTTAAAAATTAATTCTTTAACTGTTTGAAATCATGACACATCCCTGTTCTCCTTCACCTTTCCAGAACCCAGTCATGTCTTCATATTTCTTATTTTGTCTTAGCAGCTAAAACAGGTGATTCAGTTTACAAAGCTATAAAAAGCTATAAATCCTGGAGTAGCTGAAACCATCATGTGTGGCATTTTTATGTAACAAACAGTTAATAGATTTTTTTAAATAGTTCTTTAATTTTTGTTGCTCACATAATTTTATTAGGCACTGCTACCACTAGTTGTTATTACGCCCTCTTTTTTGGCAGGGGATGTGGACCTTATTAGCCCAGGGCTAATACAAGGAGATTTTGTCATGCCCCACACATCTGACAATTACACACCCCTCATGTGAAGTTGTAAATTAACCACAATATAACGTGTGGTGTATGATGATCAAGTGGCTTGAGTATAATTGGTTGACTTTTTGTTACCTTCTGCAATGTTTTAAACTCTAGACTAAATGTTCCCCCATAAAGTGTTCTGCAGCAACTTAACAGCATCAGTTATCAAGTAACATTCATTTTTTTGAATAATAATGTGTCATTCAGAAGGTGAAACAAATTTTGCAAAAGCTGTACAAATTTTGTGTGAAAGATGTATTTTTGAGATACTGGATATAATTGTAAAATTGGTGCTAGATGTAAACTATGAGTTTTCTTGGTAAGCTTCATTTTCATACTAAGACATTTTTTATACTGAGGCATAAATGTCATCATGCATGCTTTAAAAGGTCCCAGCTCCTACACACAATTTAAAAAAACAAACAAACAAGCAAACAAAAAAACTAGAACACTGCATCCCACTGGTTTGAACTGTCTTGCCACCCTCCTGCCAATGTCAAAGTGTGTCTGACTGTAGCATGGTTGCACCTGTGTTCTCGACCTTGCATACCTAACAAATTTTGGCTTTAGCTGTTTATTAATGTCCATCACTCAGTTAATTGGATGTATTGTGCCTTAAGCTGGAAAAATGAGTCAGATTCTGTATTGTAAGTAAATACACAATGTGCATCTTAGTATTTTATAGTCATTGCTTGCACATAGTATTAATTAGCATAAGAAAGCAAATGTTATTGTTGATGAAGCCTTTGCCAGACAGTACAGTTGGTATTACAGAGGTTCTTACAAGACAAAGCCTTCATACAATGATACATGTAGGTAATGATTACACCGGAAGCGAAGTTTGTGAAAAGTTTAGGCAGCATAAGTATAGTAAGTTGATTAAAAAAATGTATTTCCACAATTGCACATTTATGTAACTGTACCATTTTTCTAAAGCATACCACAGGATTTTAGATTAACTTCTGACCTTTCAGTCCACTGATACTTGAGATGTGCAGTCTGTCACAGTGAACAAATTTTTTGGCTTTCTCTCTCTTTTTTCCCCCCCTTTTTTTGTTAGTTATTAGTGTTGCATGTAATTAAGAGCAGGGACCAAATTTAAAAACTGCCCTTAGGTGTGTGTGGAACAGTGACACCCAACATTTCAAAGTCAGATTCCAAAATGCAAATTTTTAAATGCATGAAACAACTAAAATGACGGTATAACTGACCAAAGAAAAATGTTTGAGCAGGTGACCCTCGGATCTTTTTTTTTTTTTTTTTTCCAATAAATCCCTGGTTGCGGCTTCTTTACCAGATGACAAAATGTTACTTGGACAGTGCCTTTCTCTGCCTTTCTATTTTTTGTCAGGCATCTTCTCTGAGCTGCAGCAGGGTTTCTGTGTCTCTGTGCACATCTTGTCAGTGTCTTTTTGGAAGAGAAGTATGTTAGATGTTATTAGGTTCAGGCCTATCAGGTCCATTTCAGACCGAGGTCATAATTACAGGTCCATTGAGACCTCTAGTGGCAACACATCTGTTGGACTTTTAGAGTCTCTTACAGGATTGTTATCAGGATAAAGTTTGTTGTAAGACCTTTGCTTAAAACTAGGTTTTGTTAAAGGAGATTTTGTTCAAGTTTTGAATATGTTGTTGATGTTAACCGCGATAGTTTAAAAGATCTTTCCAAACAATTTGACTCTACTATAACGGGAAGAGCTACTTATTATGGTACTTTATTGACTCCTCCAGTGGACTAATTCTGTGTGAATTGCTTTTCTCCACATTTGAGGTCAACTAGTGAACAACACCTGTGTTGCTGGTAGGGTTTTAGTGATTTGCTAAATCACACTTGAGAAGACAAAATATTCCTTGTCACTTGTGTAAACTTAATATTTGCATCCTCACCAAGAACTTGACAGGGTTAAAGTGCATTTGAAAAAAACAAACAAAAAACAGATGCTTGTTTTGCCATGATTTTCCAGGAAGTCAGTCTTTTTTAACAGATTTTGCCTCATATTCTTTCCAGGTTAAGCACAGTGGTTTCTGTTGGGTACACACTAAGCTGAGTACAATGGTGCAGCAATTATCTTTGAAACCTAAGAGTGCTTAACCACTGCATACGATTCTGCCATTAGAGCTGTGCAATATGAACAAAATCATATGCACCGATATAGGTCATTTCATATGTAACACATTGGGATATAGCACATTTTCTGTAAATTCAATGAATAAATGGTTAATGTAAAATAGCCATATAGAAAAGCCTGCTTCTTATTGCATGTTGAATTGTCTACTAGTAAAAAGAGAGTCTCGTAAAAGTCGTTAGTGGTTAGTGTTGGGGTTAGTGGTGTTTGAGTCTGTTAAGGGGACTGGTCTGTGGCATAATTTGCAAAGTACTGTTTTCTAGACAGTGTCAGACTTTTCATAGCCAAACCATGCGACAGAAGTAGCCCCGCTTTGAGATGTGAGCTCCTTGTTTTGTCTTGGCTGGTCAAAGTATTTCTACTGTTTGGAATTAACCCGTTCTGTGTCATGTGTCAGTCTCCTCTATGTTTGTTTTTCTTGCTTTCACGCAAGTTTCCTGCCTGCATCTGTGCCATGCAAGCAAATAAAAAGCGTCGTCCAAATGACGAAACATATTGCTGTAAAGAGTGAGATATGTGATACAATGAAATAAACCATAGAGCATAATATGAAAGTATAGTCATTTTTATATCTTTGCCCAATATATCATCATATTGCACAGCCGTAACTGCACTCTCCCTCTGGCACTAATATGTAATACTGGGCATGAAAATGCAACAGTACTTTGAGTGATACTGTGACTCCTTAGAAAATTTGATATTTATTCTGAGTCACGCAAAGTACAGACTGCTATTTTTCTCCCTGTCAATACTGCCTCTTTGTTTCCATAGTGCTATATGATTTTTTTTTTTTAAGCCATATTCGTGCTGTAAAGTTGTTTGGAACATTAAACCATTTGAGTCAACAACATGAAATTGGCAAATGCCATTTTTCTTTCTAATAGCTTTAAAGTAGTGTAGCTTTTGTAACTGGCAAAAACTGATTTATTTTAAACATGTGAAACAGCTGCACCCTTTCTGCTAAAATGCAATTGGTCATTATGTTTAACTATATTACAAAAGTTGTCTGCACAAATCCATGGATGTGAATATGAAATTACTTGAGTACACTATATGGCCAGTATGTGGACAACCCTGTCCCAAGGCTCCTTGGTTTCAATTAAGGGGAATCCTAATGTTACAGCATACAGTGATATTCTAGACAACAGTGTGCTGCCTGTGTTGTGGCAACAGTTTGGGGAAGGCCCTTTCATGTTTCAACATGACCGTGCCCCTGTGCATTAAGCAAGATCCCTAAAGAAATGTCTTTTTCTGAGTTTAGTGTGGAAGAATTTTGCTGGCCCGGAGAGAGCCCTGACCTCCACCCAATTCAACAGCTTTGGGATGAATTGGAAGCCAACATTGAGCCAGGGGATGTTGGGTGATAACCAACATCCATGCCCAACCTCACATAGTGGCTAAATTGGTGCAAATCTCTGCAGTCAAGTTTCAAAATCTTGTGGAAACTTTTCCCAGAAGAGTGGAGGCTATTGCAGCAATGTAGTGATTTCCCCATAGTTTTAAAATGAGATGTTCAGAAACAAACGTGTAACATTCTGGTGTCCACATATTTAAGGCCATATATTGCACTTTGTTGCTTAACTGCAATTTAGACATTTTGACTTTAGAACAACACTAAACTGCATTGTCTTTTTGTGTGTTTCAGGTGGTGAGGCACATTTACTGCTTTAGAAGTGGACAGAAGATGCTGCTGATCATCTGAACGTCTTTAGGTAGCTAATGATAGGTAATAAATCTGTACCCATCTGTGATCATGTGGTCTGGACTAGAAGCCTTGAGGATGAAGAGCGTGCAAATGACTGAAGATGACAAGAATGGGACCACGACTGCAGTTTCTGGTGATGCTGTAGCAGCACGGAATGGTTTGTGGGTTACACTGAGATGCAGGCCATACTGTGCTGCCGCAGCAAAGCCTGAATATACAACCTGGCTGTCACGTTGCAGCGCTTCAGCCTTTGTTTCCCTTTTTCTCTGATGATTGAAGTTGGCTTGTGTACAGCCTCTCTTGGATATAGTCTTCACCATCTGAAGTAATGTCACATGGACTATTGTTTTTCTGCTGATTTTACAAAAAAAAAGTTGGTTGGGTTGGCCTCTATCATTTGCTGGTCGCCTTACTGTAGCAGCACGTAAATATTGGAGTTAAGACTCTAGCTGAAGCCTCCAGTATTGATCGTGCTGCTGAAGCAAAGCTGACCACTCACAATCAGCGCAACCAGCCACTGAGTGTACTCAGACCACCCTGGTGGTGCCAAACACAGGCTGACAGTGAGTGTTTGAGAGATGCTTACACCTACATTGTTTACACACAGATTTTGAGTTCACCTCCAACACTACCTTGTTTTATAGTTCAAATGTGTACACACTATCTTTTTACAGTCCTCTGTTATGTCTGCACACTTTGAGAAATAAACTTTTAAACTGACTTTTGTCTGCAATGTGTTTTGAACATGACGTGCTCTTTCACAAAATGCTGTCCTTATAATATAATAGTCTTATATTCAAGATATACTAAAAGTGTCTAGCACACTGAAATTCCTTCACGTGGTTTTATATAGTGCCGCCGTCCACAGAGAAGCAGTCCCGCACATGCCGGCCTGCGTGGCCTCGCTGCGGCGCTGCTGGGATGTCCGGCCTGTTCAGTATGAGAACACACACACGCAGATTTGCGACGGATTAAAATGATTACAATCATCATGCTGTAGACCATACACCTGACTTATTTTTCTACTTCCAGACTAGATTCAGTTTATAAAGGTGGAGAAGATATTTTCATTGTAAAATATTTCACATATCTGCTCGGATGAAGTCCTGACGGTCTCTATCGTTCACCTGCTCGTTTACAACCATTCAGTCTTTTTTTAGATTGTGTATTATGACTGATGTATACCTACAATCTTATGATGATATTCCGTTCTGCTGTGAAATAAGGCTCATGTTAAACCTAATGATATGATGTCTCGTAACGTGGCTAAAAACCTCCATTTTAAGTGGAGTCGGATGCAAACATATTGCGGACATCTTTGTTGTACCAGGACATCCGATGACGATAATCCGAAATCAGGCCAGCCGAATAAAAACTCATTTCATGCTGTTTTACGGATCATTGGGATAGTGTGGCACCAGTTGGTAAATCTACGGATTTTACAAAATTTTAGACTTCAGGCTTTATAATTTGAGAAGATAAAGTAAACATGTTTAAAATCAGGTAACTGAAGAGAAGAAAGTGGTTACACTTGTTTACAAAGTAATGCGGAGCAAACCTCGCTTTTAATGAAAATACATGAAATAAAAAGCTTGTGATCACATTACTTTGTTGATGACATTTTTATGGTGACCACGGATATTTTCTGATAACATGGTCTAAGGCCCAGCGTTATTTTGCCGTCCATTGAACAAACGCATGTTGCAGCAGTCTCACATCTGGCCTTGTGGGCCTTTTTAATGATAATTCTAAATCCTCATTTGTTATCGCAACTATAATTATAAATAAACTGGAATAAGGGCATTTGGCAAAGGTGAAATATATGCAAAAAAAAAAACCACATCACAGAGAAAAGAGTCAGATTTGTGCGCGTTGTGGGATTACTTTTTTCCTAAGCATTTTCCCAAATATTGAGAACTATTCAAATCTAAAATATATTTTAGAACAATTGGGCCTTTATTATTTTGTTTAATTTAAAAAAATGATCCACTTGAATTTAATGCGTATTATTTACAATGCCACGGCCGTAAGAGGGACTTAAGGAAATACATTTTCAGTGTGTGTGTGTGTGTGTTTGCGCGCGCGCGCGTGTAAATATCAAGCACTTCAGTCTTATCCATTATTATTTATTTTACAAATTATTAAATTATAATAAGCTTTCCTAAGTGCACTTATTTAAAGTATGTCTAATTCTTTTGGAAAAACAGCCGATGTCATGTGCTGTGCGGCTTATAATGCCACATTTTCCATTTTACACCTGTTGTTAAGCTTCACATTTTTTACTGCTGTGACTTTAGACATATTTACCTGCTTTTTTAAGGGTCATACTTATTTTAATTACCTGTATAATTACAGAATAACACACCCGTTTTGTTTTTGCTTCGCAGCCACATCTTCCAGAAAAAGGTGGAACTGGATTTCTGTGTAAAATGAATTTTATAAAAGGAAATGACAGGGGGAAAGGTGCTTTAATATCAGTGTTAATAATTAAACAGGCATTGACTTTAATTTCCATCACACACTCAGACCCACTGTGCGAAAAGTTCTAAGTGTGCGGAGCCTCATCCAGACATGATTAGACGGTGGATACACTAAACAGATAAATAGATACACTCGTTATCCGGATATTTAGTCATCTTGATTGATTGTATAGAAGGTGCCTTAAAGTTTAGTTTAATTCATCATAGGCCCACTTCTTATATCAAGTGTCTGACCGTGTGACCTGGCTTTATAGAAGAAAAAAAATAGAAATGTCTTAGTTATACGCTTTTCACAACAGTTTCTCTTAATTTGGGTGAAGTTAACGTTTTTCGGGCTATATTTAAATTTGCGTGCAGTGGCAATTAAAATATTAATGTAGAGTGATACATTTATTTTCATGCTGTTTGCCTGGCAACAGAAGGCTATATATATGTACATGCGTGCCGTGACGTACATCCTGAATTATGGTCAGTGCTGACATCACGAATTCACTTTGTGGCCTGATCTTAGGATTTTTTTTTTTCAAAAAGCATCTCTTCTCAGGATAATAAATAAATAAAGGGATAACTGATCAATGCACAATTCACGGTTTGTCCTTTTGCTCTGACCTATTTTAATAAAGACCACAGTTGTCCTTAAGCCCAAGATCTCACTGAGCTCCTCTGAATTTAAAACAATTTTAATAACTTCCATTTGCCACACACACACACACACAATTGCCTTTTGACTTCAGGCTCACAAGTGAGTTTGACAAATTCGGATGCAAAACTGAAAATAGGCCTGCACTGTACTTTTAACCTAACAGCCTGCAGATGTTTGACTTTATAGACCGGACAAGTCATGCAACGAATGAGTCACATGAACCTCCGCAAATAAATCTTGTGTGGAGATAATGTGACTGCCCAGCACGCGTGACAATCACGTCTCCCCTCACCAGCGTTTTTATTATCACTGATAGGAAGGATACAGCTGTCAGGTTTTTAGGCTTCGTGCAAACATCCCAATCACAGGACTGTTTATTCTCTCTTCTTGCACCGTGTCTGCAGCCTGGTGAATATTTCACACGGGCCCTGTTATGCAACGTGTGTAACCTTGAAGAGGTTGCAGCATCACTGTGCTGCAGACGCGCTCTGCAGGGAAGAGGCCATGGATCACAATTTATATGGCTTTTATTTCTCAGTTGATTATTTCAGAAGCTTACTAATGTGTCCCTAAAGGGTTTGGCCTGACGCACTAAATGAAAACAAACATGGAGGTGACTGAAATGTCTCAGTTTTATTTATAAAGATCATCTCGGACATGTATAAATTGTCATATAGTGTTTAAGAAAAAGAGAAAAAAAGCACAATCGTGGACAGAAATGTGGATTAGTGTCTATCTGATGTAAACGAAAGATACAACCTCTTTGGATTAAGGATTGATTCTGTGGCTTCATTGAGGTTGGAGTTTAGGGGGAAAGGCAAAAAAAAAAAAGACATAGTGAAAACTGGGTAAACAAGTGTTTCCATCCATTCAGGTGCATCTAGTTTAAAGCACCTCACGGGTGACTTGGGTAACAATTTGTAGCTGTAATTGTGTGACAGAGGTGTCACCGGCTAATAATCAAAACAGCTTACAACTGCCAATAAAATTGACAGTAGAGTCAATTAAGTTGGCGATGCATTCCTGACCTACACCCATTAAACTAGTGCACATGTCAGTCACTCCCCGCAGGTACACACCGGTGTGGGAGAGCTGTGAGGAGACAGCAGCGAGAAACGCTTGAACCTGCGCGGGCACGCAGGCTGCCAGGCTGTGCGGCGGCAGCAGGAGCAGAGCTGGCAGGAACACGCTCACAAACAAGGTGATCCATCTGGGCAATGCCATCCGGGAGCCCCGCGCCCGGTACGAGCTGCCCTCGTGGGGAACCGAGATCTTGTCCACTTCTCGGAGTCTCAGGGAGTCCCACTTTTTGACATCGAAACTGCGCACAAGGGGGCCGACGTCCATGTCTTTCCGAGAGGGCAATGGGGTCTCCTTAAGGACCCCCAACTTCTTCCGAAACTCCTGCATCTGCTGCAGGAAGCCCAGGTGGTCGGAGGCGTTCCTGAAGGACTCTGCGATGCTGAGCGCCCGCCGGTGCTCCTCCATCGCTGCGCTCAGCTTGCTGATCTCCGGGTCATACGCCTGCAACACCACCAGCTTCAGCGTCTCGAAGTCGGACAGAATCTCGTTCTTTTTGCACTCCAGAGCACCGATGAGCTTGTCGAAATATTCTGTCACCTTCTCTGCGTCCTTGCTCACCGACTGAAGCGCCTTTTTCTTGCTGGCTTGCAGCGTCTCCAGGCAGGACAGGATGTCCGCGCTCTGCCAGCTCTCCACCCGCTGCAGCAGCTCCTCAAACGCCTCCTTCTCCCGCTCGTACGCCTCCTCCAAGGAGCAGAATTTATGCCCTTTGTGCTCATCTGTTGTAGCGCAAAAACCACAAATGAGTTTCAAGTCCGTGGCGCAAAATATGTTTAGAGGCTGGCCGCAGTGTTGTTTACAAACAGACATCTTGGGCAGGACCCGTATCTTGCTGTACTTCTCCACTATTCCGCGCAGAGAGTAGTTAATCTGCAGGCTGTTGGCGCCGTTGTGCGGGCTCTCTTTGCGGCATGTGGGGCATTTAAAAAGTGGCCTGAAAGCTGCACCTCGGCTCCCCTCCAACAGTCCCTCCAAGCATTTCTTGCAGAAGCTGTGCGAGCACAGCAGAACCCGCGGGTCCTCGAAGAGACCGCAGCAGATCGGGCACGTTAGCTCCTCTTCCAGCTGCTCCATGGTGTCCTGTAAACACATCATCCAGGCGTCAGATGGCTGCTTCAATCAAGGCAAACCCAATTAAATCACCACTTAATAAAAACACAGACCACACAATACGCACCCACACTCAGAGGGACGGAGCAGTACAGGCAATAAATAACACACGAAAAAAAATGCTGTAGCATCGCAAAGGATACAGATAGTGCAGTCATGTCCCAGCTGTGTTTGCATTATTCCCATCCTGAAAGTGAAAATGACTCGCATCGATGTACCCGCGTAAAAGCTTGGCACGACTTCTGCCCAAGCGTCCGTTTGCACATCTAACCTTAAACAGCATCCTGCTTTTTTGACGTTTTTCTGCAAGCAGCTGCAAGACTCTTGAAATCACGCTGCAAAACCGGGATATACGTCAAAATGCTAAATAACTTTAACAACGACAGCAAACGCTTTGTAATAGGGAAGCAGAGGTTAGCTGAGCCGAGCCCTAAACTAGCGCCGTCTAACCCGATCCAATGCGACAAATGATCGACAAACGAGCTTCGTCTCAGCGTCGCTCCTGTTGGCAAAGGTACTGAAGTGGGGCTGTGACAGATTTTGCAAGCGCATAGTAACATGCAACTACTGGACCAAAAGATTCACTCACCAGCTGCTGAGACGCACTCTGCAACGCAATCATGGCGCTTGTTGCTGTGCAGACTTCGCCCTTTCCGGGTAAAGAGTTAACTCTTTAAGCGGCGCACAGAAAATTCAAAAACGCACATCCGCCCGTATTTGCACACATGTAATTCAGAGTATGCGCTAAAGCGCTACCAGCACGTAATCTACTTGTATTTGCGTTTTTTAGTAGCTTTATTTTTGAGTGCTGGGGTGTTTACGTTTTTGTTCCTGTTATGAAATTTGCAGAAGGTCCCTGCCGGTCGAATGGGGGAGGGGCTGTTGCTATGCAAAACATTACAGCGTGAAAAACTGTCAACTAGGTTTTAGTCCCAGTTTGGCATCACAGGTTCTTCTATTGCCCCACTTCAGTTTATGATGACAATATATGCATCTGGTTAACACGATATAAGGTGCATGTGAAGGCGGCCAGCTGTTTCAACTAATTGAAAAAGTAAAGTGAACAGATAAGTTGCACAAACTAACTCCATCGTGCATCAGCATCGTTGTATTGGCTTTATGTTTCAGCCTGAAATCACCCTGTGATGATGCTCTACTGTTATCATCAACTATTTGTCCCCTAAACATCTGACACATTTTCTCACTTTCTCCTCACATGTGATTATGTAACATCGATATCCAATAGTTACTTAGTCACGTGTAGAAATGTTGACCTTGATTTTCTTCCCTTGTTTCCATGCCATCAGGAGCTACTGCCTATCTTAGCCACTGTGATTGGATACAGTTGGGGAGCAGGGGGCTTATGCAGCTCCGCCCTCTGCCGCGCTGTGTCGCTGTTGCGTTGGAGGGACTCTGACGTTTTAACGCCGGCGACTCGTTGGTTTGATGGTGTGAGTTTGTTTCCGGATGTTGAGCGAGTGTCGGGGCAAGAATGGCTGCGATGTTTACGTGTTGTCTAGGCTGCTGCGGAGACGGTGGATCGGGGCATATTCCCCTGAAAGAAATGCCCACTGTTCAGTTAGATACTCACCACATGGGTCAGTAAGTTTCTCGTGGACTCACACAGCTGGCAGATGTGTATAGTTGTGTGGTTGATGTGTGACATGATGGTTGGCTACTTCCGCTGTTAGCATTAGCTAACTTAGCTAGACCATAGCTGCTCGTAGTCAGATCAGAATCAGCTTTATTGCTAAGTATTTGTACACTCGGAAGGAAATTAAATGTAGTGTTGTAACCTATGCAGGTAATTGTGTTGTTGCTATAATGCAGCCTTTGCAGTTAAATATGCTTCCTACAAGGTTATGAGCTTGTTAAAAATAGTGCGACTTGACGTTAATACCAACTGACAACTGGTGACATTTGAGCGTCTGGCTTCTGCCGCTAAACTCAAGACACTGATGATAGCTATCAGGATTAACATTTTACTTACTAAAGATACCTTCCACATATGTTTAAGATATATACATGTACTTTAATGTTTCATTTGAAATTGGCAGCTATTAGACACAAGGCTTCATTGAAAAGTCTATTCTCTATCTATATTATATAAGGTCTATAATTGACCGTGTATGACTCCAAACTAGCTGGGATGTCAGAAAATCCTGCCCGCAGGTAAACGGCTTAAAGGCATTTAAGGTGAGCAAAGAGACACTTGACTGCCACAGCAGATGAGTTTGGAATCTCCTGGTGTAAATCTCTGCACATACATTCAAACTCTGCACTGAGAAAGTCAAACATCCAAGTGAAGCAACAGCAAGCAAAGCAGATTTTTTGAGTTAATAGATTTAATTTAATCTCAGTTGTATATAGTTCATCTCAAATAAACCTTTAACTTGTTGTAACAATGTCTTTATTGTCAATATTCAAAGGCAACAACTGTTAACAGGCTGTTGAACATAAGCCTACCTATAATAGACAATTAAAACCTGAAGTGATTATACTATTAATCAGTCCACCAAAAAATAATTTGCAACAGTTTTGATCATCTATTGATCATTGGCATTTATCTCAAATATTCTCTTTTTCCAGTTTCTCAGATGTGGCGATTTGCTGCTTTTATGACTTACATATTTGCAAATTGAATGTTTTTGGATTGTTGGTTAGACAAAAAAAGCCCTTTGAAGTTTTCATTGCTAGTAGGAAAAAGTGATGGGCATTTTCATGTTTCACCATTATATACACGTAACAATTGATTAATCAAGAAAAATGTATGTCTGAATAATCAAAAAATAAAATAGTCTCTAAAATAGTTCAGTAAATTATTATTTGTTTTTACTACAAGATGTATTCTTGCCTTTGTTTTGCAGGCACAGATGTTGTCATTGTAAAGAGCGGCCGGAGGATATGTGGCACTGGAGGCTGTCTGGCCAACGCTCCTCTGCACCAGAACAAAAGTTATTTTGAGTTTAAGATCCAGTCCACTGGTAAGCGTTTGGCTTGTAGCTCCTGCCTTTTTTCCTTACCAGATTGACATTTTCTGGTGCATTCCTCATGGGAGTTATTGATACAGACACACTGCAGTTTTTAGCTGCCACACCATCTTGTGACTGCACGCTTACTGAAGGATTTCTGTTCACTTGCAAAGATAGTGAAAATTGAAATCACAAGAAATGTGTTTTCTTACATATGTGACCTCAAGCACAGCTTCACTTATGCAGCTCCCCACTAGCTACAGACTATTTTTTATAAGCCTTCAGTTGCAAATGTACTGTGCATGTGAGTCTTGTATATACTTTTTTTTTCACACTTTTTTTTTTAAACAATTTTTTAACCAAATAAAGTCTTTGTGTTGAACAGAGTGTTTTAGAATGACAGACGCTCAATGTTGTGTTTGTTGTGTTTAGGTGTGTGGGGAATAGGTGTGGCTACACAGAAAGTGAATCTTAATCAAGTGCCTTTGGGCAGAGACACAAATAGCCTTGTTCTGAGGCATGATGGGTCCGTGTACCACAATAATGAAGAGAAGAATCGCCTACCCGCAAACAGCCTGCCTCAGGAGGGGGACATCGTGGTAAGTGCAAAATTTATTTTACTTGATCCTGAATTTAAGTTTGATGACCTAATCCTTGGATGTGGGCAAGCCAATGGGTTTCTATTGCAGCTAATTGTGCTTCAATAATAGTTGTTGAGATGTCTTTTTCTTATCAATTTAGTCTGTTCACATATTGATTGAGCTGTCTCGTGTAGAGTGTAGATTGGGTGTATTTACACAACTTTAATCACACCCTGCAGACTAATCATTTGCCAGAGGCCTGCTGGTCACGAGGCGTACAGTAAAATTTGGTATCATGTGAGGTGTTTTCCGAGGCACCTGGCATCAATAATCACATGATCTAATATGAACTGGCCAGCCTTCTGTTTGTGCCAAAGTTTGCCACATGCGCAACACATTTCTATATGGTGTGAGTTTATACATCAAAACAGATTTTCCATATACTGATCCAACATTTATTTTACAACCCCCATCTTTAAAGACTCAAAAATCATTTTGTGAAAGATGATGTTAATGAGCACGGACTTGGGGTCTGGCAAGAATGGATTGTGGGAGCTGGTGCAGCAGAGAATCCTGCGGGTACAGGCGGCTGCAGAGCAAAACCCAGCGGGGGGCGGGCGAGAGTTGTTTTAAAACACACAGACCTCTATCTGTCACTGTCAGCAAGCTTGTCATTATCTGTACAAAGGAGTTTTTTGACAGATTGCACCTGACACAATGAGACAAATCTTGGCTTTTCCTTTTCCCAAACCTAAAATCTAAATGTATAAAAAACAAAGTTCTCTTGTTTTATGCTGAGTAATGCTCATTTTATGACACGCTACGGTCCTTCTGAAGAAGAGACCACAACAGCTTAAAGCTGCAACTGTTGGAATCTAAAACTTTGTGGTGTTGGTAAAAATTGCCATTTTGAATTTGTTTTGAACGTTATTTCCATAGACTCTAACATTTGCTAGTGTGTTTGTTATTTTGAAATTCCACGTGTAAAATGTTACTGACTGTAGGGCTCTGGGACTACTTGTTTAACTTTACAAATGTTACTATTTGACTACAATACAAAAATACTTTTTTAATTATTGTTTTATGTCCTGCTAAAATCCACATTTTAAATGTATTTTATATTACAAAACTTTCTTCTCACGGGAAGACTCCCATATTTTGTTTCATATCTTTTTCACCATTTTCACCCCTGATGAGTTTGCATCCCTGTACTGCCTTTGCAAAGCTAATGATCATAGTTTTTGTGTTCATTTAGCAAAATATTGTGCGATGTACAATAATAATCTCAAACTATAGCCTCAAAAACTGAAGCCTCTGACTGATGTGCAGACTTTAATATAATAACATAGCTGAATTTTAAATTCGAATTTAAAACCAGTTTTCATTGAAGTACAAAATTACATAATACGCTGCCACTACTGAATGATGCAAGCAAATACTCTATACAGTTTATAGTTTGGGTTTGTCAAATTGCATGAGAGCTATGATTGGTCATGAGCTGACTGTCCACTTACTGTCGACGAGTGAGTGACCACAGTTAATGACTAATAGCCTGCAGGGTCACGAAGCACTGTTGAAAACCCACATATGTACTTTGTTATCCATTTCATCCTTTATCACTTATTCCTGGAACAATGACCAGGAAAAACAAACTATGGGTTTGTTCTGCACTGGCATATTTTCAGTACACAGGTCTTCATTGGTATTTTTTTGACTGATTCAAGCTACTCACACACATTTCAGAGCAATTTTAACTCTTTGACCAAGGAGTTTACCAAGAAGGCCAATTTTAGACTGATTTCCTGTTCAGTTTTAGGTGTATGCACAATACTTATATGTATACTTATGTGTATGCTCGCTCAATCAGCACAACACCTATGTGCAGATGACTAATATGATGTTATTAAAAAAGAAAAGAAAATACCAGAAAATAGTTATTCATGTTTTTGTGTCTCATCTTGTGTCAGACTCATTTTCTACTTGGATGGAAGTGTCATTGACCATAACAAGCTGAACAAAGAGTTTCAGTGTTCATCTTTAAATAGGTTACAGTCACAAACGTTGAATAGCCATGCTATATGAAGGTTTCCTTTTTACACTGAAACTAGATTTAAATGTGTAATCTTACTCACATGCAAAAATTCAGCAATTAATTCCATTTTTGTTTGTGTTCCCCAGGGCATCACATATGACCATGTGGAGCTGAATTTATATCTGAATGGAAAGAACATGCATTGTCCTGCATCAGGCATCCGAGGCACTGTATACCCTGTTGTTTATGGTAAGTTTTCTGTTAGCTTCATATGCTGAGAATTTACCAAGGTTTGTTAGTTCTTGTTATGAGAGCATGCTTTCTCAGATGTGTCATTATGGCAGTTACATTTTTGTTCCACTAGAGGGCTGTATATGTACATTTTCACTTAACACTCACTGGTGTAAGAATGTTGTTGTACTTCATGGGTATTTTTATTGGCATATTTGACCATAAGCAGATTCCACACAACAAGAGTGAGTAATGTAGACTGCTCAAAACAAGAGGATCAAGACATGCAGGCTTTCTTCTGATCAAAGGCAACAGCAGATGATTTCATAGTGTATGTACAATAATGTTGTTAGTGTTTAAAGGGCGTTCACTGATTGCCACTTTACACAATATTTCCTAATAAGCATAGGTACATGCTCCACTCTCACTTTTAAATAAGATCTCTGTGTTAATCTGGTATGATTACCTCTGCACGATTGAATACCAATGGTGTCATAAAATATGGATTTTTCAGTTTTAGAATGTCACACTTAGAATTAGGTGTATAATTAGACTGGGGAAAAAAATTACAAGATTTAATTAAGCTTCTAATGAAAAACCCTAAAATTGCAACCCACCTACCCCCAAATTTTTCACCAAATTAGTTCTAAGAGTACAGTACCACGATGTAATTTTGTTACTCTCCTTATCTACATCTCAGCGCATTGTTCTGAGTGGATGCTTCACAGTTTCCACTGGAGAACTACTTTCTTTAGAAAGGTGTGGCATATACATTTATGGGTCAGTGAATGATTTTATTTTGAGATGAGCGGTTAAGAAGGAGACCCACAAACATCACCTCTGCTGTTACCACACCTCAGGTTGACAACTGCTAAACATAACAGGGACACTGTAAAATTCTTTGGCAGTTGTCTCAGGAGAGTGTTTGGCCTGGAAGTGATGCTACTTCTCTAGCTGAAAACCGATTTGTAAGATTAGTCAATCAGCATGCTAACTGTGAATTCCAAGCTGAGTTAATACCATCCGGCACCCAAAGATTTCAGTATTAACAAGTTTATACAAAACGTCACATTGTATACTCAGAGATTATGTTCAAAGAGTCGCTGTTACAAGACATTTAACCTAATTACTGCAGAACAAATAACTTGGCAGATTAAACAAGAAAACTGTTGGAATTTTGTCTGTTTATCATATTATTACTCTTGTGTTAGGCGTGACATCACCTCATTTTTTTATCGTTTCATTTTACTGTTTTTTCACGAGAATAATCTAGTCAGCGTCAAATGGGCTCCCCAGGGAGTCCTGGTTACATCTACATTTTTGACTTGGAAATATAATAAATGTTAAAAGGGGTCACATTTTATCCTACATTTGAAACTATGGTATTTTTGACTTTCATTTGCCCATCAAACCCTGACTATAGATGAATGATGTGGCCAAGCATCACCCATTTGATGTCGTGGTACAATCAAAATAATCTACACAATAATACATCTTGGGTTTAAATATTTGACCATGTGTACAAACCAGATTCCAAAAAAACAAAACAGAATGAGATAAATCACTAATCCTTTTTGTCTTATACACAGTTGAAAATAGTACAAAGACAATATATTTAATGTTCAGTCAGCTTGATTTCTGTAAATATCTGCGTGTTCTGAATTTGATGCTAGCAACATGTTTCAAACAAGTTGGGACAGGAGCAACAAAAGACTGTGAAAGTTGTGGACTGATCCAAAAACACCTGCTTGGATCATTCCACAGGTAAACAGGTTCATTGGTAACAGGTGATAGTATCATTAGGTATGAACGGTTCATCCTGGAAAGACTCCAGTCCTTGTTTGTCGTTCACAAGCAAAGATAGAGTGAGGTTCAACTCTGTCTTGTCAAACACATGGTTGTATAAAGAATATTAATATATAGGCTCTGCAAAACTGTTGCCATTAAACACAGTTTGATTGTAGATGATTTTATTTATGTTTTACTGAGTGTCCCAACTTTTTTGGAATTGAGGTTGTAACTGCATTAATTTTAAAGAAATCGTCATATATTTTTTAAACTTAAATGCTGCTGATAAGATGGATCTGTTTAAGAGGTTAACATGTGTACAATGTCTGTCCCTTCTTCTGTTCCAGTGGATGACAGTGCCATCTTAGACTGCCAGTTTAGTGACTTCTATCACACACCTCCACAAGGGTTTGAGAAGATCCTCTTTGAACAACAAATCTTCTAAAGGAGCACTTCAGCCTCAGCCCCTCTTTACGTTGTCATCCTCCCTTATATCTCATATATCAACCTCTGTGACACTACAGTTTGACCATGATTGGATAATATCATTGTGTGTGGCTTGAATGCCTCTTGTTTCTTTCCTGTGACTACTATGTCTCTCTGCTGCTGCTCTGGACTGACATTGGAGTATCCTCGAAGGAGTGGGGGGGATTTCTGATCACTGGTCGGCTATGATGGGCTGTTAGTGCTGATGGATGGCATATCATTACCTTGTGTCAGTGGTAATCACCTTGTATTAACTGAAACACTTTCAACTGCTGCTTACATTCTCAGTCTGTATGTAGATGCCAGACAGTGGATGTAATAGTAAAACGTTCCCATTCTTCAGGATCAGAAGCCATGTTTTGTTGACATTACTTTATACTTCTGTTTTTGAGTATATACTCATTTACCTGCCATACTGACATCCCAGCATACAGTCTTCATATATTTGTATTTATTTGAATCACAGATCAAAGTGATATGTCTCTTTGGTTTGCATGTAATTTTTTTTTCCCACCAAGAGTTTGTGGCCCAATGAAGGATCTGTTGTCAATACCGATGCATCAGTCAGCAATATCCCATGCATTTTTATGTTGCCTTCTTTAATTACAATTACAATTCAGAGTGTGGATATGGGAACACTTTTTAATTCATGGCACTGTTTCAAACACAGAGATGGTTTAAAATACTAACTCCAGTAAAGCAGTGCGCATTCCAGGAGACAGTCGGTGTCTGAGGTTGACTTTTCACTGAGGTGATGGTGCTGGAAAATGTTCTACAAAGTGAAATCTAGCTTCAATGGCTGCCACCGATATGTATTAAGATTGAATTCTGAATCACTTTTCTCACACTCTTCTCCACCTGAAATCTTTTATGGTGTATTATTTATTCTAGATATCAGACTATAACCAAGGCTGGTGTCTGGTCTCTGATCAGAGATTTATAGTTAAAAAAAATAAAATGTCAATCTGTTGTGTTGTATTGGCATTGATTATATCCGCTGCTGGAGTGTGACAGTCAAATATTTCAAAATGCTTGTCTTTGTTTGCACTAATGATGTTCTTGTACAAGCGAATCCAAATATTGTTGATTCATTAAACTTTTGTGTCTGGAGGCATCGTGATGTCAGAGTCCTGTCAATGTCTTTACCGTTTAGCTTGTTGTTTTGTAAGCTGCGTGTCACCTTCACTGCCCCCCCCGTAAAAATGACGATTTCCCTGCACAGCTTTGAGGATGTGTGCACGAAGTCGGAGGTGAATTTATTATTCCTGCGTCGAGGAAGCCGTGGAAACCAGGACAGCCCTATGCAGGAGGGATGCATTGACTCCTCCCCTCACTCTGCGTTCAGTTACGTCCACCTCCTCCCCCTCTCCGGAGCCAGCACAGGAGCTGCCGTGCCTCGTCTTACACGGAGGAGATCCCGAAAGCCGGAGTAATAGCAAAACCCCATACAGCCATGGCAGAGAACGCCGGCTTGGAAAACCACCGCATCAAGAGCTTTAAAAACAAGGGACGTGATGTCGAGGTGAGCTGACATGTAAATACCAATGTGGGAAACATGAATCGAATTAGTTTAAGGGAGAAAACGACAGTCTTTGGGCCTCGTTGGGGAGCCTGGCCCCGGCTGCTGCTGCTAGCTAGCAAGCAAATGGAAGCTAAGAGTTCGCCATCAGAACTGCTTATTGGCCTAGCTTGATAACGGTTCAATTCACCTGTAATTAATTGACTGTAATTAACACCAGTGGACTAACAGTGCTCAGAAGTTAGTGTTTGTGTAGAGTTAGCAACATCGCAGTTGGATTGTTGTACTTAGGAGATTTTAGGGCAGGCGGTGTAGCTGTCACTGGCAGCTAACGTTAACTAGCTAGTTGGATGGACACCGGTCGCAGGCGAGGCTGGGCCTGGCCGGCACCATAATCTTGACATTTGCTCTTCTTTACAGCCAGCTCACCCTAAAGTCCCACCAATGCTTACTTGCAAACGACACACACATTTGTCATTATCAGTAAAACATCGGTTTAGTCTGAATTACTACGCGGTCGGTCCACATCCACCCTAACCAAACATTGCCCCTCCTTGTTAGCTTAGCTAGCGTTGTCAAGCTAGCATGTAAAAGCCAGGTGAGGCAGCTAAACTGAGCTGCTAGCTAAGCCACTAAACTGTTCGCTGAATGGTAGAGATGCGATGACCTTAGTTTTGCGACCTGCTCTGATGTGATAAACGGTAGATGTAATGCTAATTAAAACGATTTAAGGTCAGGGATTTGCTGTTTGATCGAGATCCATCTGTGAGACATGAGCACGTTAAACTTGGATAACATTGAGTTAGCAGCAGCGTTTCTATTAATTATAACTCAATCTAACGCTGTAATGTTATCTCCCTCATTTCGTAATGGTTATACTTAGACATTTTTTCCCAACAGACATGTATACATTAACATTAATATGAAGGATGATTGTGGAAAGTCATATATTCTAGAAAACACCACCTATGTGTCCTACTGGCAAATGGACTGATCTCTAAAACGCTGGTTATTGCAGCATCATTCAAGTGACAAGTCTAATTATAAATCTGTGTGACAGCATTTGTCTGTAATGCTCATTGACATGATGACCAAACCATTTGGCAAAAGCTGTGTTTAGACCAGCCAAGATGGGAGAAGAAGCTCACAGCGATGGACCAAAGGAAGATTTTAAAGTATCCAGATCTTATTTAGGTTATATACATTACACTTATGTAATTTATTCAAATGTGATTATCTCACATTAAGGGTTTGCCAACAAAAGTATGTCTGAAAATGGTCCTTCAAAATTCCACCATCAACAGCCCAAAAGCATAGATTGATACCCTATAGGTGGTTGTTTTGAAACTTAGAGTCAGTATGACAAGCACATGGCTACTATGACAGACAAACTTTGCCAAGTGCATTCTTGATGCTATTTCAGGCATCTTGGATGTTTGACCTGGGTCCCCTTATGAGCCTGTGCATGAATTTGAGTTTTCCTAAATGGATGACTCAGACTACAGCATGAAGAAAATGCCAGTTTGGCTTTTATTTATTTAGGTCAGGCGTAACAGATTGCTCTTCATTTCTGGTACCATTAGTAACAGCTTTGAATTGCAAAATAGCTAAATCCAACATGCGGCAGGTCATAAGTTCCTCCTTTGTTTTCCTGGATATCATAAGCTTATGTTTTAGATTGGTCAAGCTTTTCTTCTTCTTCTTTTTTTTTTTTTACCTTGAATTATCATACCTTTCTCACCTTGGAGAATTGCAGGTTTTATAAATAGTTTTGTGAGTATGAACTGTGGTGCCTCTATGGGCTCCAGCCGTTTTGTAGGCATATATTTTATGCGTTAGGTACATTTTGTATTATGGGGACAGCAACCAATAGAATTGGGCAAATTAAGCCAATTTAAGTGTGCTGGATTGCATGTATTGTTCTGGACTCTCAGACTGGACTCCTGTACCTCAGTGTTGTGCTGTCTGTAAAGTGACATTTTTGTTTGGGCCAATGTAGCAGCATTATTGTTGTTTTGCAGTGGTTGGGAGACACCTCTGTGCTTTGCAGCCTCCTGAGTTATGACTGTCCCATATTACGCAAGAGGCTATTTAGGAAGGCAACATGAACCTCTTCAAACAGTCACAAGATCTTAGTCCATCTCAAACTGTTCATGATGAACTGGAAACCCAACACACACACAAATACAGGAATTAAATGTGTTGGAGGTAGAATTAGTCACAGACTTAGACTGTGCCGATATCATCTTTTTAAAAAGCCATCCACTTGCCCAGTGTTGTTAAGGTTTTGTCATTTTAAATGGTTGAAAGATCCAAAGTAAAACAGTTTATTAATGAGGTGTCGTCTAATCGAATCTAATGGAAAACATACAATTTGATGTCTTACACTCATGGTATTTTGTGATTTATTAGGTCATTCTGTTTCATCCATTTAAAAGACTACAATGTATATTTTCTAAATGGATCACTTTCTAAAAATGTCAAAAAACAAACAATTTCTCATTCCCTGTCATTTTTTTTGTTTCTTTGTTACAGACTATGAGAAGACATCGAAATGAGGTGACGGTTGAGTTGAGAAAGGTGAGAAAAGACGCACCATCTGTCTGCACACACATACACCAGACCTCAGTCAAAGGATTGTAAATCTGTCTCAGATTCCACATCAGTGAAGTTGAACTTCAAACAGACACTGGCAACACTCGTCTTTTAATTCATCGTTACTATCAAAATAGTGCTCGAGCTCAGAGTGAACTGGCTCACATTTTAACAAAGCCTTATTCATCAGCCGCTATTACACGGTCTCTTGCAACTGACTAAGCATTTGTCATGCGAACTGTTGCAAGCCATGCATTTTTGGTTTCTTTCTATATTCTCAATATTCTGTCCGCTCTGTTTTGAGACACACCTGTGTAATCCCCCCCTCCCTAGTTTTTAATTAGCCTCCTGTCTGTTTGTTTGGTCCATCAATATTCAAGGTAACTTTGAAACTGACACCTTCTATTGAGCATATATGGATTGCTGTTGTTGATTTTTGTACACTTTCCTCTAATTTAATCATGGAAATGAAAGCTTTTTTGGCTAGCCCTCTGGATTGGATCTTATTTGGACATTCAGATTAATGTTCTTTACCTGCCAGTTGCCGGTCATTTGTACTTGACTTCAAGCTACCTGTCCATAAATGTTGTGATATTTATTATCAGACTGTTTTCCCATATTTGACAGCAAATCCCTCTATCATTTTTACATGGATATATAGTTCATAGTTAAGTGTATTTCTTCCCCTAGGAAACCATGATTGGCTAAGCATTCATAGTGTAGACACTGTCATGCAGATAGCACATTAATCACACAACAGTCAATTTTGTCCTGTGACAAACTGAGAGAATTAAGATAATTAGCTACTGCTGTTTACGTTTGTTTAGAAAACTTGCTTTTTAAACCTGCATTTGCTTTGTGTTGTAATGGAGTAAGGATCAGTATACCCATATTTGCTGGAGAGCCACATCTGATGGTATTACTACACAATAGTCTGTATGCTGTAGGTCTGTTCAATTCCATTTGCAGTCCAAAAATTGGCTGAATTTGCTGCTGTTTTTCTGAGACATTGTGATGCCAGCTGCAAATATTTTTGTTTTTTATAATGAAATTGATTTTTTTTTTTTGAAGTGCTCATCACCATGAAAAAATGTGACCATGTACTGGTAAATAGTAGAATTAGAACAAGTGGGCTACAAGTGATTCCACTCAGCATGTAGTCAATTTGGCAGACACAGTAGGCTGCCAAATGATGCTGCACTGTAACAAAAGATGGGCCAGGATCACTTTTTGTTACCAGGCTACTGTGTTTTTTGTTTGTTTCCTGCATTCCCAAACGGTGATGGAATTGAAAAGAAAGAGGGGCTACAACTTTTTGATGGTGTGCTATTGTCTGTCTGGATTATTGTCCTGAAACATAAGCAAAGGGTGTGTTTAATTTCAATAGGTATTGTACAATGTGCAGTTTGTGCATGTCACATATTTTTTTCTTGTTTTGGTCCTGTCCTCTGCACCATTGGCTTCAAATTTAACAAGGTTTATAATTGGATTAAAATGCTAACTTTCAGCTTTAATTTGAAGGTGTTTGGAGCTACATCAGCTGAACAGTGTAGGAATTGCCATCATGTTTAGCGTCGGGTGCACACTCTTTACAATCACCAATTGCCTGAGTCTATGACCCACGGACATCACAAGATGCAGGCGTCCTCACTTATTCGCTTTCACTCTGATCTTCAGTGAAAGCCATGCATTGGATTGATGTTAGTTTGGGGCGTTGCTTTGATGCTTTGGACTGTGCTGCTGCTGCCTTTATGATGACATTCGCCAAAGAGATTTGACGCATTCAATTAGACGTGAACAGACACGATGTACGTATTCGTCTTGCTGCTGCCGTCATCGCTGTGACCTCATCAGTGAACACAAGTGAGCCACTGGCAGCCATTCATGACCACCATGTTTCACAGATGGTGCAGTTAAAAGTGTAACCAGGCTTTTCTATACTTGAGGCCTGTGAAGGGATTTGCATCTCATGATGAGTCCTCTGAGGTTCTGTTGGTGTCACTTTCGCTTGATTTGCACTCTGATATAACCATGCCTCTATCCTGCAGAGTGCCCTTAATCTGTTGGTAGTTAATTTTACCCCTTTCCAACTATTCTTCTGTCAGGCGAATTTGCATTTGCTTAACCGTGACATGTTAATACAACCTGTTTGTTTGTAGCAGGGGATGTTTAAGGCTATGCTTTTTTCTTCTAGTGCTGATATAATTAATGCATAACCTCAACCTGCACATACAAGTCACGTTTGATATTAATATAATTTTGGTCAGATTTCTTTATGCAAATGTGTCTCCAGGGTCATAGGGAAATGAGCATGGACTGTGCCTGGTGGGATATCTCTTTTCTTTCTTTCACTCTGGTTAGAACTGTTAACAGAAACTTACTTGGAAACAGAAGCTTTAAAATATTCTGTGGTCAAATTGTCATAGCACATGAGCAGATGCTCAAGATGCTGCACCTGGATTCCAGTTGTGGGCTGCAGAGTTGCCTATCCTGGATTGAAATCATTGGAATAAGCCTCACTGTCTTAGGACCAAAAAATGTTTTAATTAAAAATTATGAGCCTGGGTTGAGTTTTAATAGCTTTTTAAGTGTTGTTTTGTCTTTGTGTGCTATTTCTGCAAAATTGGTTCTTTCACGCAATTTTTTAACTCGCTAAATGGTCTGAGGTTGTTTTCATTTTCACACACAGTCGGAGGCTGATGTGCGCTTGTACCAGATGAATAGATCAATATACCTGATGACTTTGAGAAATACAGCGCCAACACAATCAGGATGGCTCATCCATCAGGGTTATATCCACGACGAAATCCAAATTGAGTAGTGGTGCTCCTGCTAAAGAGCACAAATATCCACAGCACCTTTATTGATAATTTTAATGGCCGTTAGCTGTGTTCTTACTGATAGAGCATGTGTTGAGTGATATGATATGATTTGGTCTCTTCTTGGTCTCCTGGAACAGAAAAGGAAAATTGGAAAACAATTGGAAATTTAAATGATGGGCAGATTCACTTGCAATGACATGACTCTGTAAAGAGCCATCTGAACTGGTTATTCTAATAAAGAAAACTAAAAGGGGCACTTTGTGCATTGTGCTTCCACAGAGAATGGTGGTAAACAGGCACGTAGAGCAGCAGAGCCATCAGCAGACTCTTGGAGAACAGCGGCACAGCCAGGGGTTGAAAACACAGAACGTCACGGCTGTGGAGTTGCTGAGGTGTTCTCAAGTCTAGCACATTCCATTTAGCTGGATCAGAGCAGCAAGAAGCACTGCACTAGCTGATTAGTCATCAGTGACGCACATCAGCATGATGCGCAGGAATGTAGGGCAAGGGAATCTCCTCCTACCACTGACTCACATGCTCTGTAAATTGATGGGATGTGTGGGTCTTTCTGCCTATCTGTATGTACATGCCTTTCTGTGGATTTCCACGCTGGATGAACGTGGTCTTGCTGGGGGGGGGCGGGGGTTTGCAGAGTGTGTTGAGGGTTAAGGTTCACGTTCCTTCACACACAAGTGTATGTGTGAGTTTGGGAGAGAGGGAAAATAGTAGGTTCACTGTTGCTTTAAGAATTCATGAATGCATCAGAGCTGCAGTGATTAGTTGATCGAAAGAAGATTAACTGCCAAGTGTTTTGATAATGGATTAATCATTCATTAATTCAGTCATTTCAAGCAAAAATGTCAAACATCTCCTGGTTCCAGCTTCTTAAATGTAAGGATTTGCTGCTTTTCATTGTCAGTTATGATAGTAAATGAAGGTTTTGGACTGTTGATTGGACAAAAGAAGCAATTTGAAGAGGTCAATTTGAACTCTGTTAAATTGTATTGAACATTTAATGGACTAAGTGATTATGCGATTAGTAGTGAAAACAGATGATCAATAATGAAAATAATCGTTATTTGCAGCCCTACAATGAATTAACACACACCTTCGGGTCCTCTTCTCATTCTTTTTCCTCTTGTCAGAACAAACGAGACGAACATCTACTGAAGAAGAGAAATGTCCCGCAGGAGGAGAGTCTGGAGGACTCTGATGTCGACTCAGACTTCAAAGGAGTAAGTGTGGGTGTGTGGGTGTGTGCTCGAGTGAGAGACGTGTACTGAGACTGGACTGTCTGCAGAACAGGTCAGAGGAGTTAAAATCAAGTGGGCAAAATCATTTCAAGCCATTTGATAAACACTAGAAACAGATGCTGAACAGTTAGCATAAGATGTGTCAGTGGAGAAAGGTCTGTTTTTATTATAGATTTCATCCCAAATAAAAGCATTATCAGTGCAAAAGAAAAACATGATTGTTTATTGATTGATTATTCCAAAGTCCAATTTTCTCAAATTCCAGAAACATTTGCTCCATACTTGAGTAAAAGTTCATTCTTGATCACGGAAAGAGCAGCTGACAAATGTCAACACAAGGTTTATTTAGTAGCTGTTCTGGTGCTTTCAGTCATATGACACTTTCTTCCTCAGCAGATGGAGTTTTCCCACTCGTCATGGAATTGTCAGTGTTCAGATTTCGAAGTGTCTCTAAAGTGTTCAGAGGAATGGAAATTTGAACATCTACTGATGCATGATAACCGAGTAAACTCCATCTGGTGATGGTGATTATGGGATGTGTTTAGAGGCTCTATAACAGCTACTCGTTGGTCAGTTTGGTGAGTGTTACCAGTACCACCCCGATATAAATAAGGTCAGCAATTTAAAAAATCCACTTGGACAACTCAACATCAATTTGTCTTTCCAGAAATAAAGTTCCTGTCTCTCAGGATCATCAAAGGACCTGGCTGTTTCTCTACTGAAAACATTAGTAGGAAAACTGTCGATCCTATGTTCTGTGGATTATCCTGACAAACAAGGACAAAGTTTATGGAAACACAATTTGCTGTTTGCTACAGTCTGCTGTGTCTGTGTGTGTGTTTTTATTTTATGTGTAAAAATATCTTTTGTAATTTGTGTGAATTGACCCTCTAATTCTTCCTCACTGATGGAAGGATTTTAGAAGCTTTTTACTGTATGAACACACATAGCCTGCCTAATAATGTCTGGTTTGTAGTTCCGAGATTTTGCAAATTGGTCTGCGAAAGACTCTGTTTCGCTGCTCTAATGTTATTCCAATGTGCTTTGTCGTCTCTCCTCTTATTGTAATATGCAGTACGTGGGCTGAGTGCATTAATATGCTGTCCAAAATCTCTCCAAAGCCTTTGACTTCTGATGACATTGTTTTAGTAGATTAATGAAATGATGAGGAATAGCCTGGAGAGGAAGCCAATCTGTGCATTTTAATCACAATCTGAAGATCTAAATTTGTGACCCACAGCAGGTTTGGAGAGAAAGGAAATGTAGAGTACTGATCAAAAAACTGTATGACTGAGTGTCTGCACACATCCAAGCCATTTCATCCAACCATTTTTGTCGTGCTCTTTGTGTCAACTCTGTGTCTTAGACTCTCATGGGAGCTGTGGTTGAAAGCTAATACTTTCATTTTTTTGTTAAAACATCAAGGTTTATATATTTTGACAGACATCCAAAATATTGCTTGATGCTGCAACAAGCTATCCTGGAAGTGGGGCGGGACTTCCACATTAAATGCTCTCAGCCCGTTTGGGTGCTCAGAGTCACAAGCAGAGAGAGTGTGATGCTCATTGTAATATCTTCATCTGTTTCAGCTGAAAGCCAACAAGCATCTTGCATGTTCTGCATTACTAATGTTCATGTCAGACACCAACATGCAGTGGGCAAGCCGCTCACATCTTAATATAAACCTGTACACAATTTATCACAATTGCATAAATATTATGTAAAGCAGTGTTAATCAGGGTTAAGTTCAATTTGGTATTGTCATTTAATTTTTAGATTATTGTGCTGCAAAAGTATTCAAAACACCCTTAAGTCACATTTGTTCCTCTCTTTCGTAATTTTACTCCATCCCATACCCTACATGCTACATTGTGAAAAGATAGCCCATATTAATCTGAGAAGCATAAGATACAAATGTTTTCTTGTTACACTATTGCATCAGATGACATGAGGGAAATGCACATGTTTACAGTCGGCTTTTGGAGTTTTTTTACTTCAAGAGCTCATGCTTTGCAAATTGTGACTATGACCGTGCTAATATTCATCTACATTTCTCCTTCTGCAGCAAAATGTCACACTCGATGCCATCTTACAGGTAAGACTTGACATCATTCAAGCCTTCCGTTATAAGTAAAATGCAACGCTAATAGCTCCTGAACTGCTGACTGATTGTGCTGTGCTTACATTTACTATGGTCTTCACCCCTTGTCACTCCAGAATGCTACCAGTGATAATGCAGTTATCCAGCTCAGTGCTGTACAGGCCGCCAGGTGAGGGTCCTGACGTAACACACACATACTGTACAGACACCAGCTGTGTTCTTGTGTATGAAGTTCTAAAGATTTATTTTCTCTCCTTTGTCAGAAAACTGCTCTCGAGTGACAGAAACCCTCCCATCGATGACTTGATAAAGTCTGGGATCCTGCCCATTTTAGTCAAATGCCTGGAGAGGGACGACAAGTAAGTCTTGCTTCCCGAAGCAGTTTGTGTTTGCCTTCAGCCTTGTTTTTCTGTGCTGCGATGAACTGAACGTCCTAGCTTTTAAGACTGCAGACTGCTGTGATGGATTACCGACGCCGCTACATCCAGTCCCTGCCGCAACGGATAGGCTTTGTGTGCATGGGAGTGTGCGCATCCCACTGTGTCCACACGTGAGAATGTGTGGAGGCGCGCAGGGCAGTTGGCTGGTCTTCTCAGTCCCGGCCAAGCCAAATATAACAGCATTCCTGTCCCTCGGAGTTCCCCAATTCCCAGGACCTTGTGTTCACTGAAGGAGGGGGGGGATGAATAGTTGGGGGTGGAAGAAGTCGTGAGGAAGAAGTTGTAAGAATTTTACCATGGCAACCAACAAGGGAAAGCGTCATGTTAACACGGAATAGCAGCTTATATTGGACGCTTGTCTCGTTTTCGAGCTTGTGCAGAATGCAACACTGAGTCTGTCAAGAAAAAATAATTGTCTGCTTTGTTGCTGTAGCATTATGGCTGCTCAGCTTAATGACACGATGAGCAAGGGAATCACAATGCACAGAAAGTGAAAGTGAGCACCATCGTCCATGAATAAGAACAGACAAAAAGTCTTCTCTGAGCTCTTCCAAATAAATCTGTAAATGCGTGACACAGCAGAAAGTTGAACTCTTAAACTGCCACAGTGGCTGGTTACATCACAACGAGCACCACACCCCATTTCCTGGTTTACATCCCAGTTAAAGCTTAAGAAACCAGTAGGAGCCGCAGCTCATGGTTGGTGGCCTGATGAGATATTTAGTCGAGCAGACAGACTTTACCAGTCCTTGCCATGATTTACTGGCATTTGGCTGGTGGGTGGTGTGAGGATCACTTGCAACTGTGTGAGTTCTAATATTTTGTGATGCATCACTTGGAAAAAAATAAAAAAATAAAAAAATTCACGGACGTCTTCCCTTTTTGAGCGCAGTTCGCCGAACAGCATGATGTCTAGACCGCTGATCTGGTGTCAGATGTATTATCCAGTACACAGACTCATTTAGGTTTGACATGCTGTAGTTTCTATTATTAATCATTTTTTTTAAAGAAACCAATTATGGAAAGCACCATTATGCCCCGACGAGCAACAAGCTTTTGATTCAAATAGGTTTGAGGTACATTGTTCTGAAAATCCCTTTTGAGTAATGGAAGGCCAAAAACAGAAAAGTATATTATCTTATTATGTGCTTTGGGGGGAATATAAAAATCGGCCTTGCAATACACGTATTAGCAGCTGGGAGTGTGTTCTCATCAATATTGATCATGATTCCCCCCTTTTTCTGTCCCACTCATGAGCTTTCTTCATGTCTGATTTTTTTCCCTAACTGGTTCTGTTTTCTGTGTCCTGCAGCCCCTCTCTTCAGTTCGAGGCAGCTTGGGCTCTGACCAACATCGCCTCTGGGACGTCAGCACAGACTCAGGCTGTGGTTAAATCCAGTGAGTTTGACCCCACATTCTGTCTTCCCCCCGCAGCCCCTGTTTGTGTACTGTCTGCAATCTGCCGAGCGAGCATATTTATTTGGGCTTTTTTTTTTTCCCCACTCAATGAGGCAGTCGCTTATTTTTTGGATTATGTTTCTATTAGATAACAATGTGCTCTGCATTTTGAAACCAAGCCAACGTGACCGGAGAGTGCAAACCATGAATCAGCATTCATGTGATTAGCTGGCTGTTAACGAGAGCGTTGCTTATCTAAAACGCACCCTAAATTTGAAACACAGATTTTATTTCAGTTGACCTGAGTAATCTAAATTGAATGCAACAGCCTAAATGAAAGTATATGTAATTTATACTTCTACAAACCTTAATTCCAAACATAAATACAACAGGATGTGTTAATCCTTTTTGACATATACTCAATTGAAAAGATAACATGTTTAATGTTTGACCTCATCAGCTTCATTGATTTTTCTAAATATCTGCTTATTCTGAATTTGATGGCAGCAGCATGTTTCAAACAAGTTGGGACAGGAGCAAACAAAAGACTGTGAAAGTTAAGGCCTGATCCAAAAACTACTTGTTCACACTAGCTTGCGTTTGTCAGTCTGTCACATTGAGCATGTTTTTTGATGCGTTGACGTTTATGTGTCCAGATGCAGTGCCCCTGTTCCTGCGACTGCTACACTCTCCCCACCAGAACGTATGTGAACAGGCTGTATGGGCTTTAGGAAACATTATAGGTGAGTAACAGTCCTCTAATAGATGAGTGTCTGCTCAGAAGAACCTGTTCAGAGTCCTGTTGACCTCTGCCTCTTGCCTTGCCCAGGTGATGGTCCACAGTGCCGTGATTACGTCATCTCCCTGGGCGTGGTCAAGCCCCTGCTTTCTTTCATCAACCCGTCGATCCCCATCACCTTCCTCCGCAATGTTACCTGGGTCATCGTTAACCTGTGCCGCAACAAGGATCCGCCGCCGCCCATGGAGACTGTGCAAGAGGTGGGTGTGCGTGCATGTGTGTGAAGGCTTTCATGTGCCAGACAGATGGATGTGTTGCAGTCGGTGGTTTCACTGCAGACTGAGTCACACAGAGAGTTTCTGCAGTGTCTTTTCATTCGCCAAATCAGCCTCATCACCCTAGGGAATTTCTAACTATAAAGCTCTTTTGGTGACATTTGAAGTCTGGCTTTGACAGCTACTCCTCTTTGTGAATTTTTTTTTTTTCTGTCCCTGTTTTTGCCTTCATCTGATCCATCTATTTCTCTGCCTACATCCCAACCCACTCACAACCTACTTTTCTTTCCCCACAGATTTTGCCCGCCCTCTGTGTGCTAATATATCACACCGATATAAATGTAAGTATCCAAGCGAAGGGTGACTGTCCCAGTCATATTGTATGTACTGAAAATTGGTTTGTGCAGCCATTTTTCTAACAGCATCATCAGTGTACACGGTCTGACGAGTGTGTCCTGTGTGTTTTAGATACTAGTAGACACAGTGTGGGCTCTGTCCTACCTGACGGACGGTGGCAACGAGCAGATCCAAATGGTCATTGATTCTGGAGTCGTTCCATTTCTTGTGCCTCTCCTCAGCCATCAGGAGGTCAAAGTTCAGGTGAGTCCTTCTTTTATTGATTCAGTTGATATTTTGTCTGCAGTAAGATGATCATTTCTGAATTTCTTCCTTAATGAATTAATGAAGCAAAGTAATTTCAAGGTGTTTTGTGTTGTGTGTTGTTTTTCTTGCCCTCCATTGCCTTCAACCTGCAGACGGCAGCTCTGAGGGCAGTGGGAAACATTGTGACAGGGACAGACGAGCAGACACAGGTTGTGCTCAACTGTGACGTCCTCTCACACTTCCCAAACCTGCTCACACACCCGAAAGAAAAGATCAACAAGGTATCACAACCACCTCCTCAAAATTTTTTTTTATGTTTTTTTTTTTTTGTAAATCTGGTGGTGTCTTATGGCTTAGTATGGAAATAGGAGTAATACATCTGCGCCTTGGGAAGTGCAATGAAGTTCGTGACATTTAGGAGAGCTATCTGTTTCACTGTCAGGAAGTATAACATATCAAATTGTAAATTTCCACACTGAGGCACAAATAAAGGTTTATCTTATCTTATATCAGGAGCTGGTTTGTTATTACATCTATTCCCTTACTTTATCACTTGAGATTACCATAGAGTTCGAAGAGTCTTGTGCTCACTTGTTTTTAATGGAAAAAGCGCTATGGTGTACATGTGATAGGTGGATACCTAATACTCCCTTTGTCTTGGAAGATATTGTTAATCATATTGTCAAATCAAAATTTTGGAGAAGCAACATCATTCAATTTCAGTTAGTTTTTTTTTTTAAACGTGCACACTCACCAGGATGGTGAACACTCATCTCGCATCAGTCGTTGTTGTAACAAACAAGAAATACAAACGATAAGGTGCTTTAGCCAGATTATATACACACTCAACTATAAAAGATGTATGGAATGGGAGGGGTTTCCCAGAGTTATCACACCAATTTCAAAAATAAATTTTAAATCCAGTCATCAGCTTTATTCCCTGTGTACCAGCCCAATAAGAGAAACAAATGTAGAAGTAGAGAAATGTCCTGTTGTTTTGCATGAATATCCATGTGTGTGGAAGATAAAATGCCAGTTTTGACCATTTGGCATTGCTCTGTCTGCAGGAAGCGGTCTGGTTCCTGTCCAACATTACAGCTGGGAACCAGCAGCAGGTCCAAGCTGTGATCGACGCTGGACTGATTCCTATGATCATTCACCAACTGGCTAAGGTTTGTGCTTGGTGGAGGAACAAGAAAGACATTTCTAAAGCTTTACATTCTCTATTCTCTTCGTATTCAGTTTTCTCAACAGATGGTATCAGACTCTAAATTTGGAAAAGCATAATGTTGACATTAACTGTATGTAATCAGTTGCATCTACACATTCTTCGCCAGAGAAGCACATCGAGCATCGAGCACTGAAGGCAAACACAACATAGATTTGTCTGTTTGCCTTGGCATCATGCTGCTGTAGAAAAGACCTGCTATGTGCATCTCAGTGACAGCCTGTCTCTCTACAGGGCGACTTTGGCACTCAGAAGGAGGCAGCATGGGCCATCAGCAACCTCACCATCAGTGGCAGGAAAGACCAGGTGAGCTCGACTTTGGGGACCAATGTTGTAGAAATCTGGAGCTTGTTTCAGTGTACAGCTATGAAAGGAGTGTTTTCTATTCAAAAGACGCGTTTTGTTGTTGTTTTTTTAAACTCCCCTACCTAGAAAGTAAGTAATTTCAATAGTAAATGTTTCCCTCACCATTTCAAACTTTTTCATGAAGTAGCACCACCCCTGTTACTGAAGAATGATACTAGCACATGTTGACTTGTTTACATATGCAGAAGTGAAATTACCACACTTGTAACCATGTGCCTGTGTTGTAATCAAGTATGGATGTGGTGTGTATGTGTGGGTTTGTGTAGGTGGAGTTCCTGGTGGAGCAGCATGTCATCCCTCCGTTCTGTAACCTGCTGTCAGTGAAGGACTCCCAGGTGGTGCAGGTTGTCCTGGACGGCCTGAAGAATATCCTCATCATGGCAGGAGACGAAGCCAGCGCCATCGCTGAGATCATCGAGGAGTGTGGAGGTCTGTGTCTGGCTCACGATTTTCTTGCTTTACGCCTTAGTCTGCTCTCTTTATTTGGATTAGCCTTCTATTAGCAGTTGTATTTTTTATGGGGAAATTGGTGCAATTAGCTTTTTTCCCTCCAAGAAGTAGAGTTTTTAGTCTATAAATTTCAAATTCCTGTCATCTGGCAAACAAGTGTACGTTTTGACATGTTTTTACAATTAGTACTGTGCATGTTACTGCAGCAGCCAGTTCCCAGTGTTTATGTAATGTTGTCATTGTTCTGATTTTTCAGGCTTGGAGAAGATTGAACATCTGCAGCAACACGAGAATGAGGATATCTACAAACTAGCCTTTGAGATTATTGATCAGTACTTTTCAGGAGATGATGTAAGTTTTCCAGACTCCTCAGAATTAGTTCTTCCAGCTCAGTCCCCAAGTTACTTGTGCTGTGAGCTCACAAATATCTGTCCTTTTCAGATTGATGAGGATCCCAGCTTGATCCCCGACACCACTCAAGGGGGGACCTTCAACTTCGACCCAGCTTCCAACATGCAAACGAAGGAGTTTAATTTCTAAAAGCCAGGATGTTTGGTTCAACCAGCTGCACGGGTACTCTGTAATCACCCCAGACATTCATCCATCTCTCCTCCAACCTGGCAACCTGGTACCGAAGGATTTACTTAGCATCACTTCAACATGGAAACTCACCACTGAAGGATTTACCCAGCCCCGCCTCTGCACTGCGGGGTGTTTTTTTTGTTTTTTTTTATTTTTATTTTTTGTTGTTTTTTTCTCTCTCTTTTTAAAAGGTCATCCTTCACTGAACACAGCAACCCTACATAGGAGTCCTGGTCATTCAACAGGCATCATCACCATCTGGCAACCTGCATCAGGAGGATTGCCAGTGTTCTCTGCCAGTGCTTCTAAATATCACACAAAAATAATACCAGAAGGAAGAAAAAGCCTTCGTGGCAAGATTTAATTGCCAAATGTCGAGTCTTCATAAAGACAACAACACAAGCACATTTTCCGTCACAAACACACACATATACACACTTTTTGACACTTAGAATTTGTGTGCATACTTCTGTTAGAAGCCATCATATCACTTACGGGGAAGAAAATACTGCTGTTTGTTTGTGGTTTATTTTTGTGCTTTCCCTCCCCTGGATTGTCCTCTGGTGTTACTTCACCCACGCACATGCACACTAACATACAAGTACACACGACGACACAATTGGTCACACAGATTCCCGATGGCCGGGGCACCCCAATAACCCTCTCTCACCCAGTTTAAAGAGTTAATCCCAGAGCTAAGCCATGATTATCCGCGGACCCCCACTGCCCTCCCAGGAGAGTCCTGGAGCAGGTGGAGGGGCGAAAGGGCTCTTAGGCAAAAAGAGGACTCCGTGGCAAACTGACTGACGGGACTTCTGACTCAATGACGTCACTTTTTTAATGTGACCTCTGTTGAATTATCAAACTTACCGTTTGTTTTAAAAAAAATCATCAAAAATGTGAAGAAAATGCCATAATTCTCTTTTTTTTTTCAATACATACAACTGTAAGACCTGCTAACTGCCTGCTTCTGATCCAGCAGAGCGATAACAGTTTTGTGTTTTTACGGATGTGAATAGCTGTCACGGGAGGAAGCACCTTTAGGTGAAGGAGCAGAGACTTAAGAGAAGAGGAACACGTCAGCTGTAGCGTTTATCCCCCTACAGGATGTCCATTTCTGCAGCAGGAGCTCGGTCACGTCCTGTGATCCGGTGAACTGTTTGCTCGGGACTCCCCTGTAATGTGAAACTTGGAAAAGGCGGCGGGAGGGGGGGGGGGTTTAACAACAGGAAAAAAAAAAAGTCGAGCTCAAAAATCGACCCGTAACGCTTATCTGACCTTAAGCTTATTTTAATTCTTTTAAATTCTCTCTTCAAACAGATATTTTAGGTTTATGTTTCAGCTTCTTCTGGTTGAGTCTGTGGAGCTTCCATATGTCTTTTTGGTTTTTCCTTTTTTTTTTTTTCTTTTTCTTCAGTCTTATGCACACGTCTGAGGGGCATATCGATGTCTGCCTGCAGAGAGGGACCTATGCTCATCGAAGACTAGACTTATATAATGAGTCCAGGTCCCGACCTTTACAGTACTTAACTACTTTCGATGAAGAGGTCACATGTCATCACTCAAATTTGAATAATTGTAAAAAAAAAAAAAAAAAAAAAAGAAAAGAAAAAAAAGAAATGTGATGTGTATCTCTCCTTGCCGTCTAATGAATATATGAATATATTTACATAGAGCCTGTACAAAGCTGCTGCAGCTGACAGTCATTGGATGGACGATAACCTTACTGTCAAAGATGGCTGGGGAGGGTTTTTTTTTTTTTTGAAGCAATATTTCTTTGTTTCATTGTTTTTATTTTTGACTTGCATATGTATTGTGATGACATGCTGATAAATTGGAACAGGCTGTTTTTTCTCTCTCTCTCTCTCTCTCTCTTCGTAGTGGTGACGGGCTGTTTAAAATGTACCGTCCCATGTCCCAGTTGGGGTGCGGGTGCAGGTTCGGGTTCATGGTGTCAAACTGTAAACCCAATCC